>QKMV01000812.1:0-19190 GCA_003287335.1 Lednia tumana
TGGTCCACCGCAATGTTGCTTAACTTCGGTGATCTCACGAGAACCAGTGTATCCAACATGCCAAACCGTTCGGTAAAAAAAACATCTTCACTGAGTTCATGCTTCTGAGAACCTAATTATGTTAAAAAATGACAAAATGAAGTAATTGCTTGAATTTTATCGGTTTGCCGCTCTTTCATGCACCAGCTCGGGGCATGAAAGGTTTTAAGGAAAGTATCTTCGTACATGCAAAATTGAAAACGTGAAAACCACTAAAATAAAAATGGTAAAAATCTGAAAAAAAAATAGTTGTTAGAGAAACTATGCTCAAGCCTGTCCACACTTTGCCCTTGCTCCCACCTGCATTATTTGCCATGAAAACACAGAGGTGCCACATTTGCCCCTTCTAGTGCCACACTTTCCCCAAAACAAAGGGTAAGTGTGGAATGCACCATCAGGTATCCTTGAATTAATAATCAATAAAATATGAACATATAAGACTTTGTAAGGACACTGCTAATGTGAAACATATCAATGCTGGTATCACAAATTTTTCATTTAATTAGTGTAAACATTTCGGCTGTAACTGAGCTTCTAAGAGCCGGTTTTTCAATAGCTGGTTAGATATTTAACCGACCGTTAATTTAAAATCAACACTTCTGATTGGATGTTGCTATGGGAATAACAAGTTAACGGCTTGTTAGTTTCTTAACCGGCTATTGAAAAACTGGCCCTAAGTCGAACTACCAAAAAACCTGCCAAACTTACCCGGCTGCCCCTATTCAATATATTTTCTTTCTGACATTCTTTGTACGAACTGTTAAACTTCGTGAATATTTTCATCAATACAGGCTAGCTTAATCATTGCAATCTGCCACATCAATAACTATTCCTTGATTATTTAGTTTTCTTGGATAAGCCTAGTGAGGCCTAGTGAGTGGGGCGAAGACTTCAATTGAATATACCATATAAAAAATAATATTGTGCTGTTTTGTGGGTTTGTTCGCGCTCTGCAGGCCTAGCCCTGTTTTAATGAAACTTCCAGGGAACCTTTGTAATCTTTAAACATAGAATTGCTAGCTTTTTGAGCACAATCCATCACATATTTACCCTGAAATTCGCATTTCTATAACTTTTTGCTAATTTGATCGTTTCCCCCTAATTGTTTCCTGTCTGGATGCCAAATGGCTCAACCTACCTTGATGGGTACCTTTGCTAAGAATTGATACAATTTTTAGCGCAATCGCTAGATTGTTTTCGTGGAAATCGTGCGTTTGTATTTTTAGATTGAATGGAAGTTTGTCGCACTTTCCACGACAAAGTTTTGCAAATTGTATTCAGGACTTTTCGTATGTTTCAACAAAAATCGTATTTAAGTTTGAGCGCGATCTGAAATGCTGGTCTTTATAAATTCCATTTCTCTTTTGGATTTTTTTAAAATCGTTATTTCCCGTTTCTCCCCTACACCAGCTGAATACGTTTTTCACAGCAACCAGTCAAATTGTTGAATAAAAATGAAGTGGGCGACTGGCAAAATAGCCACTTGCCATTTACAGAGGCAATATTTTTTTTGGATTGTATCTATATTATGGATGTTTATCTTTTCAAGTTTTGCAAGAAATACTACTCTACATCTAGCAACGCGTTTATATCAAGCGATTGGCGAAGCACCAGTAAAAATGATTATAATTAGGTGACTGTACGTGACTAGCAGAATAGACTCTAACTATTTACAGAGGCAATACTTTTGTTGGAAACGCATTTCTTTTATGAATAGTTATCCCTTGAATCTTGAAATAAATGATTAGCTAATCCAGCAGCGCGTGCATATAAAGCGCTACGGCGAAACTCTAATAAAATTAATGCAGCAGGTATCTACTTATATTAAGTGATCTACAGGAAATTGTGAATCTCTGAAAACACCCAGTTAAAGAACAAAATGTATAGAACATGTAAGTAGAAAAAGTGGTGCACATTTTTCACAAGCCTGACAAATTTCTGTACGAATACCAATAGTTTTATTAAGCGAAACAGGTTTGTATTTCGTCTAATGTTACCGTTCAAATAAATAATTTGTTAACCGAAACAGCTCTACAACAGGTGAGAATTAGCCACCATCAGGCAGATGCTGAAATTCATTCCGTCTTTCGAGTAAATTTGTCCCAGTTCGATGTAAATTTGATTGTCGGTAGATGAAGCAAGTCAGATAAGCGTCTACAATGTTGTCGAGCAAGTTGTCTTGGGCGCATCTTATAAGTGCGGGCTGAGAACCATTTTTAACTGTCTCGGCCATACAAACGTCGGAAGGAGATGCTAATAGAAGCAAACCACCGTTTAGTACCTATTGGGCTCTTTAAATACGTGTACCTCGAAACATTGTTTTTTACAATTTTGTTTAATGCACAACAAACAGGTATCTGATCCCGAAATCGGTATGGAAACAAATCAATCAATTTCAATGAGAATTTTAATTTATGGACCGAAGGTTCTGGGCATTTCAGCTTTTATACGATTACGTAAATCATTATTATCAAAAGCGTACGAAATGTTCAGTTTCACCCATAATTATGATTAAGTTACCCTTGCGAGCTGAAATGCAGCAGATCAATCATATTGATAATCTTATCTCTAATGAGACGAGAATGGGCGAACCTTAACACTAAATAAGGATCTTCTTCACGTGTTTGCACCCCGCCTTAAGGGTGCTTAATCTTCGCACATGGTTCTGATTACGGCCATTTAAAGCCACACAACTGTCAAGGTGGCCACACACTAGTTAGTTTTCCGTTTAAACTCTGTCATCTGATGGCATCTGTAGGCGGATGCTGCATATAAGGTGATGTAAGTTCACACGGCGACACAATCACCTAACACGGTCTTTGGGGACCACCAACGGTGATAACCAAACATGTTGCCCAGTGCACACCATATCACTTCTCAATTAGTAGCGGTTCCCGCAAAAACTAATAAATCCAACCCTCGTTTTGCCCGAAAAAAGAGGGGAAAGTCAAGTCATCAAAACTGTGTGGTCCATGAAAAAGGGGGATGAAATCTCCCAAGTGGACAGTTGGTGCAATTCTGATGCTCGCTCTGTCTCCCTATTTCTATTTCTCTTGCTCACAATTTAGGGGAAGTTTATCGATGTGTATATAAAAGCTGTGCTTTTATCCATTACATGTGTCACGTCCCAACACATTTAGCTCTCTATAATTAATGAAGATGCAACCAGGATGTTGCTAGCGGTGTAATTCAATTACTAAAGTTAACTCAATTACCCAAGTTACATCCATGTTCACTTCATTTATAACTGTCACTCTTATTATAAGCACTTTAATATACCGGCATTACAATTTTATTGTGCAAGGTAGAGGTACTGATAGCTACCACAAATAGGTACACCGCTTTATAGTCCAAGCATCAAAAAGTCTGCTGTATCAGAATCCAAGGAGGTGAACCTGTATGTTACACTTACACAGGTCATTTTATCTGACCATGAGTAGATACGATCTCCGTCTAAAACAATGAGAACGTTTACAATTCGAATACAATTTAGCCAAAAACAATTATCCTATCATTAAACCAATGAATCTCGCAACTCTCTCGCCAGTAGGTAGGTATTTTGACCAAATTGCAGTATGTAATGTATATCAATAATAGAAACTAATTTGATGCAGAGAAAATGCGTTGTTTATCGGGACATTTAGTGTTGTCTTCGACCAGTTCCTGCTTCGAGTTATCACGTGGTCTTGTGAGCGATTCACAGATTGTGTCAGTATTTGTCCCTTCCATCACGTTAACTGTATCCCTGCCCGAATATAAATAAAATACTGACCTACGGGCACGACTCTACGCACCATTAATGTTGAAAATTTGACACACTACATGCAATACTCGAGCCATCTGGCATAAACAGCTGGGGGCGGTGGCGGCGGTGGCGGCGGTGGCGGTGGCATTGTATAATCTATTGTTTAATCATGGACGAAATGAAAGAAGCAGAAAATGTCCCAATTTGCAGTTGAGAAACATGAAACTTGTGGAAACGATTAGATTTATTGCTTGCATGTCTGGTTAGCACAATATCGCGTTAACTTTTCAATGTGGAAAATCGTTTATTGAACAAGCGCGATGCGACCACACAATGAAGCCAAGAGAAGTGATCACAATTTGTTCACATTGACTAAAACCGTGGCCCATCCCTTACACCATGCGTGATCACCCTCTTACGTGTCCGAGGGTGGCAATTGCATCAGCGTCCCCGGAGAGCCACTTGGTTTTGTGTGGAATACAAGTGGTCAACACTAAATTTACGTACCCATCACGGCGTGAGAATTGACGTTGAAGTATCCTGTCTGAAGTCATGTCAAGGCTGGGTATACGTGAATTAACTTATCAGTTACCTTTTTATTGGTTTAATTGTGTAGTTTCTCAACATTTAGCACTAGAAGTGTGGACTGGAACATACAAAATGAATTATTTATCGAGTGGCGTCGTATTTAGTCACCCATGAGCTCTGATTGGCTTGTGGTTTGTTCTGGCAGTGCACATCGTGAATGTGGTCGTATTGTAGAGTTCATTTGGTTCTACATAGAAATGTACAAACATGAAACGAACCTTCCGTTTAGATTTATTTAGGCTGTTTACATGAAACCTTCACATAAAATAACGCTGGGCAAAGTATATAAATACCACTTTGATTGAAAGTGAGGCGGTCAGGGGTGATACAGTGCAATTTGTTCCCTTCTGTCTGTTGATGTATGCAGTTGACGTTTATGTCAGTTTAATATGAAAATTGAATAACGCTTCTAGCGAGGTCATATGATGGCATTCAAAGTTCACATGCTATTAGGCTATCCTTTTAATTAGAAGCCAATATCACACAATTTTTCATTTACCAACCCTCATGCCATTTCACGATTCGGAATTATTCTGTCTTCATTATTTTATCGTCTCGACAAACCGTGAAAAGTTTACACGTCCACTCTATCTTCCGTAATAAATAGCTCACAATATGGACCTTGTTAGTGCAACGCCATCGAATGCGATTTGATAATGCCCTACGAGTCTACTTACTTGATGGATTAGCAGAGTTGACTCAAAAGAGTTTTATAAAGGCTGCGGGTGAATGAGTTTTTGACTTGCAGTTATCTCCATATGAAAAGAAGTATCTTAGTTTTGCTTCCGAGCACATGTCAATCAGGTATGGACCAGTTGTCCCTTTTTTAATTTCTAGGCATCGTCATTTTATAGTCTGACATTCATAGAGAGCGCTGCTAAGCGATTCATCATCATAAATGAATCTGATATGAGTCGGATGAAGAAATTTATTTTATATGCTATTAGTTGATCGTATATGCGATATGGGAGGTCTTGTCGTGGCTGCTCATCAAACCCAATATTGTACACAAAAATATCGAAACTATTATACTACTGGACGAAGTTTGTCACAATGTCCAGTCATTTTAAACAATTAGGATAAAGGTAATTACTGATTAGTTTGTAATTCTTGCATGACGCTTGGCCAGAATCATTCGTTCTGAACCTACATCCACTTCTCCTTTCAAGTTTCAATCACTTAACACTTACCACTTAACATATAGAGGAGATTACACGGCCTACGAAGCGAACCAGGCTGAACATCAATACAAAGTGATAGTCAATCGAGAAGTGTGGATTAAGTCTCCATCATTGACATGGCGAAGAGATTTGTGAGCTACCTAGACGTACCAAATCTAGGTGATGCTAGACACTGGTTATCATGCTGAACTAGAGGAGTGAGGGGAAACTTTCTAGATATATTGTTAGCTTGGATGTTATATTACAGAGTGAAGTCATAGCGTGAAAGCTATTTGATATCAAGTTTGAATCCACTCATGCCACTGCCAGTATAGATACTTCGAGTTCCAATATGAAATACTATCCGAGCGATACGATTTCAGATGACTGGATCTGGAAATTATATTTTAATCCATATTGAAGGTAATATCTTTAACTACCTTAATGCTCTGGTAGCTGTCAAGCATTATCTTAGTATACGTGAATCATATATTAGTTTGTGATGAAGACTGAAGAGCCTCTAAGACCAGGCGTCAGGTATAGCTTCCATATGCAACACCGTAGACCGAGTCAATGTTAGAGGGACAACATTAAGCTGATCAGCTTCTGGATAACAATATGAAGAACGTGGGGATTAGAAAGAATTTATCATCTTCTGTTTCGATCTTTTAGTGATGGGAAGTGTCAAATGATTGAAGTTTAGTATTGAGAACTTTTTTTTTAATGAAAATTCGGTCAGAGTGTACCTAAAGCTGGCTGTGGCACATTGTTCAAATTCCTCACCAAAATTCTAAAATAAACTGATATAAAGGTGATTTAAAACTATCACTTTTATAGCCCAAGTCGACTTCTTCCTCGTCTCGTAAATTTACCCCGCCGACAACTAGTCTTGTACATTACACGTGTTTTAATAACCAGCAATTAAGAACAACTGTCGCATGGCATGCCTAAAGCACCTCTAAACGATCATGCCATTTTCAGACACTTAACTATAAATGCATGTTCCCATTAATATTATGACTTGCTAACTCGATTGTCAATTCCACCGGCGTATCTCCGGTGTGGCTTAAGCTTGCATATTTTCGTTTATTTTTGTCACGAGTCTAATATCATGTAACCATTTAGGAACCATTTGGCATCTAGTGGAATATGGAAAATGTGACGCTAATGAGGGAAATGGCACTATGGGACTAATGGCGGTGGCTCAGTGGAGAAGGCGTGTAGTCGAGTGGAGGTGCCGTACTCAATTGGAAGTGCTAGAAGTGAAGCGGGAACACAATGCAAAGAGGCTGGCTTTATGGGTGTGTTTGTGAAAGCTTTGTTCCATGCGCCATTGTGATGTGTAATAATTTCTTAATATTATTTACTTGATTTTGATTAGCCAACAACTGAGATTTATGATAGGGTAATAAAAATTATAATCTTGGTGACTTGTTATATTTTCTTGTGGAACCACACAGACCTAACCATAGGCCTTACCAACATACTGGTTTTCTCCCCTCCAGATAACAGAAAATGCTAGAACAAGATATTTTGGCTGGACTGGATAGGAGAGAAGCGCTTGAGACTTGCAATGCTTTTATTTTTTCGGTGTCCTTTTCTAGACTGAACTATCGAATAAATTACTATTTTATCGCCTAATTTCCTCTGCTCAGCTTTCTTAATTTAGTTGTAAAAAATAGGAGTGAAGAACTAAATAGATAGTAAATTGTGATGCGTATAGCTAAAGGCGAGACCGTTCCGTTTAACGATTAACCGTGAAAATCACCTGCTTTTAGCATTTTAATACTCGCCGCTCATTAGCCATTTAACAACCGTTGACGATCAAGAAATGCCCACAGGCTGAAAAATAACGCAAATTTCGAAAATTCTGAAACAGACGAGGTTGCACTCAACATGTTTGAGCATTGATTTTTCAAAGATTTGCTCCTGGTCTTTCGTTAAAAAAGTGACCGGCATAAAAAATAAAGGTACCTAAGCACCCTCAAAAACATGCAAAATAATACGTAGTTATCAAAAAAGCTAAATGTCATGTCATTACAAACCTAAAATGATAAGCAATGCTAGGATTGGAAACAAAGGTTTATAGCATCGTTAAAACAGTGGATCAATCAACATGAACGTAATAATTAGTAACTTTTATGTTCAATTTGCATGAGACGGACGCGAGTTTTTGTAATATTCGTGATTACGAAATGCGAATGGCGATCGAAATGTACCATGCATGTCTTGTTATAATACCTGTGAGTTGAAAACTTGAAACCCAAGAGCTGAAACCACGTGTCAGCTCAGAGCATGCAGCAATTAGAGGAAACTGTTGGCAAAGAGCTTGTGCCAAGAGAAACAATGCTTACGAACGCAACAATGCGTGTAGCGAGGAAGTAGCTTTATACAGCTATACATACTAAAGTTTCTAATGGACGACATAATATTTGAATTACTGCTTGCTTCTAGAATAAATTATTAACGCCGACATATGCTGGACATATTTCCATTAGCATTACTACCTCAGCGAAACGACCATCTTTCATTAGGCTCTAATAAATAAAATGCATAACTAACTTAAAAAACAGGGATTAAAGAACTTAATTAGAGAACGCGTACAGGAACTGCAATATGAAGTATTGTTTGAACTCCATGATATAAATTTACGATGACAGCAAGATGGTATCTGTTCTTGACATCGATTGAATGGACACCGTGCGGTTTTCAAAAAAAAAAGTATACATTGAGAGCAATAATAGCTGCCGAGTCGACTTGGCAAACGTCAACTTTATGTCTTTCTTATCTCGCCAAATATGATGTGTTTGCCAATTTATTCTCTTATTTTTATCCCCCCCTCAACCAAAAACAACCACCTTATTCCACTCTCCCTCACAAGCCGTGACAATCCGAATCCAATTTCGGTCCTCCTCGTTTCGCCTTCGAGTTCGAGTTGATCGTTTAGTGCGTAGAGGCGTGAGATAGTTGCAAGATTTAAGGGTGAAATCACTCGGTATGTCAGAGGGCTGAGGGTGGCTGCACGCGGCGATGAAGCTCTGGGGAGGTCGGATGGATTGCCGATCGATTTACTTGTTTCGCAAGCGGATGAGTATAATATATTCAATATTCCACGAGCTACAGTTATGATCCTATCAAATTATACACACTCTCATATACACTGGGATGGGATATGTATCAACCACGTCCAGAGAGAATTACAATAACAGAGGGTGGCTCTAGGCTATAGCTGGCCTTACGAGGGTGGCTTGGGTAATTTGGGTGTAGTTAGGGTATTGTGATGAGATTGAGGAAGTCAATTTGTCGTGAGTGCCCCAACTAGCAACGAGTGCAAATCGGACGACGACGATGCCATGACAGCGCGGCATGACATTTCTCTTTCCCTCTGCCACTTTTAGCGTCGTGTCTCCCGGGTCTGCCACGGATGTCTGTATTGTATCAGAACCACGGCGCGAGTCCGGTAAATATCAGACACCATAGTGATTGTTGAAACGACTCCATAAAGGGCCCGAAGGAACATCCTCGGTATTCGCATTACAGACATAGCCATTATTTTATAACCGTATATATAGGAACCATTTCTGTGGGGCGGACCGATAGAGTGCAAAGTTGAAACCATTAGCGTCTTATCGCGCCGAAATTGCCCTCATATTTCTCACCCTATCTTAATAATGCATCGGCCCCTGGAGTGAAACTGCGAAGAGAAGAGTGGTGCAAACGTATAGCGGCTATCATTCGACGCTATCGTTGATGCGATTGGCTCCGGTCGGTTCTCTCCTCGAGGAAAAGGAATGGGTTTTCGCGCTCCAAGTGTGAAGGATTATGCGGGCGTCGGGGTGGGCGTCGGGGTGGGCGTCGGGCGTCCGCGCCGCGCCGCGCGAAGCGTTGACTCGGTCGCTACGACGACGACGACGCCGTCGCCGAGCGACGAGGGGACGCCGCGCAAGATCTATCTTGCCGTTACGTCACCATGGCAACGCGCGGAACCTTTATAGATAGGTTATTATGGGCAAGCAGTAAGTACAATGTGTGTCAGAGAAACAGCATCCAGTGCACCAAGTTACCATGGTTAATTAGACCTCGACTGATATTTCGTGTAATACTGTACTTGGATACAGACAGTCTATACACCAATTTTGGTACAAATCTGTACACAAGGTGTAATATCAGCAGCCAAAAATAGACTAGTATCGTCAAGTACTATTATTATTTTAAGAAGAGGTAACTGGCGTAAATATTTAGGTGATACTAATCGCCACGCACCATTTTTATACGCGTTAATTAACTGCTGATAGCCAACTGCCAACCAGATACTTGGATACAAAGAATGGCGTTCTGAATTAGCTGTGATGCCTTTTCACTGAAAAATGTTATACCTGAAAACAATAAGCATTTTTTTGTCAAAATTTAGCAATTGCCAGGCTTCAGGAAAAGAAAGGCCGTAAAGGTATAAAACATTCACTAAACTTTTAACCACAACCATTTTTTACAAGCCCGATCCTTAATCCTTTTTATCCTCCCCTGCAAAGGAAATGTCTGATACCGGATACGAAGAGGCTGAAATTTCGTGCTTCTATTGTTACGTTGCACTAGGTGGAAAGGAGACGCTTTTGAGCGTCGTCGTCGTCGTCGTCGTCGTCGTCGTCGTCGTCGTCGTCGTCGTCGTCGTCATCGTCGTCGTCGTCATCGACTACGCTCGCAAGCGAGTGGCTGTTCGACGCCCCGACATTTACCCAGTGAACGGGAACCGTGTTAGATAAGTTGGAAATGGCGAAATATAGCAGCGCGATAGCGTCAAGGTGTCTGTGAAATATTGGATGATGGCGGGACCGAGGAACAATAACTTACCAACTTGTAGACTAGCCGGGTCGAACAAGAATGAATTGGCTCAGTTTACTCGAACGCACACTGTGTTTCGACAAACGATAAATGATGGCCGTATATTTATTAGAGGATGTTCTCTTTTTACAGATCGACTTCACTACCACTGAAGGAGATACATTTTCAACTATTTATACTTACGCTTTTAACGTCTAGGTACATAAAATGGCAGGAAAATTGGGGTTCCAACTGACTGCATTATGATAATACTGCACTATGTTACATAACAGACATCTATAGTTTATTATAATGTAATTACATTATCTTCGCTTAAAATCCACTCAATCATAAATAAATTATTGTACAACAAAACATATTTTATACAAATAGATAATTTAACTGAGGTGCTCGGTACAACAAACCAATTAATAATAAGATTCGTAACTAATAATAAATGAGAGCATCGAATCTTCGATGGCACCGATTGGAATCATTACTGAATACAATTCAACGTCAACTCTTACTAGTGATGCATCTGTTAAGGATCATAGCATATAATAATTAGTATCTTAATAGGTTTCCTATACGATCATTAATTAAATGCAACGAGTATAGGATGCAATGTCTACAGAATGTTTGAATTTGATTCACCGCGAAGAAATGTGTAGTAGGTAATATCAATGGTTTAGGTAATGTTTGTTTTAGTATTCTTATACAGAACAATGTTAAAAGCACTTTTTAGCCCGACCACATAACACAAGCGTGAACAGTTATTTATTTAACCTTGTTTCGAAAGCCAATAAAACATATTCGACGCTTATTTCTTCATTATATAAAGAGCACATTCATTATAGTTGAGAATTTTTCTTATAGAAAATGCCTTTAATTTAGCCGCCACCTCTCAGCCACTTCATCACACGCCTATGACAGCGACGGACTATGCGAAGACATTTCAGAAGCGTCCCGAATGCTGTCGGGTGACGACACAGGAGTCAACGGTCTCCTCAACCCCGTCGCGGATGGGCCGTACGGTGAAAACCGATGTTGCGCCAAGCTCGCCATCTGCGACGGGTAGATAGGCCGAGGCAGCGCCGGCGACTGCGCCTGGTGGTGCGACGCATTCATCGCGCTCGATGCAGCGGCGGCCGCAGCCAAATGCTGCGCATGTAGCAGAGAGGGGCCAAGACAGGCCCATTGGCTCCAGAGGACGCCCGGAGGAACGCCGCCTGAGCCGCTGCCCTGGCCCTGTCCGCCGCCATAGAGGGAACACATTGGGCCCATGAGGGGGCCGTAAGGGCCAGCAGCAGCCGCGGCAGCGCGGAGGAACAGTTGAGATCGGGCGGCGAGGAGAGCTTTTTCCTCCATCGTTAAGTTGTTGTTGTGGCTGTCGAGATCGGAGAACGGCCGCAGAGGCGAGCGCAGATAATGTTGTTCGGCCAACATGGATTCCATCGTTTCTCTGAAAAATGACAAGTTCACTAGTTATTTTGTGGCGTGTGTTTAGATTGCCCACCAAAATGATGGGATTACTTCCGTGTGTAATCGATTCATTGAGCAGCGAGCTCTGGGCACAGATTCTCCAAATGATAACACAAAGCGTCATCTACAGACTTAGCGCGCATTTTCTCGGAGTCGGTATCTCCAAAATGCTAGCGCACCTAAATATATTAATTTTGGGGACGTACGCTAACTTTTCAAAAATTAAAAATTAAATAAGTGGCGTGCTAAGTCTGTCACGTGACTTGACCCCGAACTATGACTTACAGCCAGAGTTAACGCTAGCTTTAACTTTGGGAGAATCGGTATGCCCTGGACAGTTATCTGTTCAATCAGGAAGGCTGGGCTGGAATTTTGGAGGTTGGCGTTGGTCACTTGAGCCTTGAGGGTAGTTACCTATTCCCCTGTAACCATGATCTCATGATCTCCAGACCGCTGCTCGTCATCATCTTACGGGAATCGCCAAACTACAAGGCAGACGGCAGTAGCTATTTAAATTAGTATTTCTCCATTAAAGGAAAGGGGGCTTGTTATTATTCCATTTATATTTAGATGCAATTCAGTATGCGTCTATACATTTCAGGTTTCGGAAGAGAGAAAGAAAATAGGTTTCATACTAAAGTTTTCTGATTATTCTCGACAAGCAATTAGCGAACGAAATCCAGTGTCGTTCGAAGCTCAACTTCTATCGACTTAGCCCATCTGAAAATGCAAGATGTCGGCATCGCGTTCTAAAATTCAATTCCAATTCCAATTTTAACTGAGTCTTGCGAGCGGATAGAAAGGAGAGGGAGAGACGTGTAAAAAGCCAAAGCTATTATCTCTGCAGCGCGAAGAAAGGAAGCAGCAGTAAAACAGAAGCGAACGGCGGTGTACGAAACGAATTGGGGCTATAAGATTCCTGATGAGCAGCTAAACAAAGGGAAAATGAGTGATCAGTGAGAACACATTTCGAGCCGGGATTTTAGTGCCTTTGAAATAAATTAACAAACGCATTAAATTGTTCTCGTAGTCAAGAGACGAACAAGTTAGCATTGTTTTCTCATCAATCTACAGTCAGATTCGCTTGGATGCAAGAACCTGAGAGTGAGACAAGTATACATTGGAAATTGGTTTTATACTCGCTACAATATTGTACTACATGATATCTATATTGTTAAAGAAATATCATAATTATAATTTCCTCGCTAATCGTTGTATTGTCTAGAAGATGATTAATTGCGCTGTGTATTTAACTTGCGACCAGCTTTAATGCCACACCATTGCCTAATTTGCATAGTTTTAAGTGGCACCTCCTATCGTCGAATTTCTTCATCGAGAGGCAAACTCTCTACCAGGGGGGATCGTGCTAAGCCTCCGCCAGTAGAGATCCGCACAGAAGCCGCGCCAACGTCCATCTCACACATCAAGAGCCTTGCAGGACCAAAGCTGTCAAAGCTGTGCACTCAGTAGTCATGCGAGAAATCCTTATATCTGGTTTCCCGTTTTTTACTCAAATTCCGAACACGGCCGTCGCTGTATGATTCTATATCTTCACGTAGTCTTCTTCGCGTCAAATAATAGCCACGCCCCCCCCCCCCCTGAAACTCATGGTGTCACAAAAATAAATCACCATCACGTAAACTCACCTCTCAAATTCAGTGAGTCTCGATGAATCCCGGAATCCTTTGGCGAAAGGATTGCTGTCAATTTTCAGCTTAGTTATCTGAAACAGAAAGAGTTTCCTAAATTAAATCAAAGCCGATTTATAAATGCAGTTTGGAATTTGTGCCTGCAGTGTGGACAAACTCTTAACAAGCCATGTGATTGACAACACAAGAGGTCGTGGGGTGAGGATTGGACCCATTTAGATCCGCTCCACGGTTCAATAGCGAAACTCTATAAGGCGTTGTATCTCCCAGGGTGGGCCAATTACTGCTACATGGGGGTGTGTCAATATACGTTATGAGACGCGGGCAAAAGATACACACGGCCACGCATCTATAGCATCATGTAGCTAGCGTAGTCCTACAGCATACGAAGCTATACAGATGCTATATTGCGATCTCAGGCACCCATCTCAGAACAGTAGGGGGCGTCTGACTTCGCTGGTTAACTATATGCAGACATTGGTATGCGAAGAATGTTGTCTGATATCTCTCATACATTATATCCCGTCAGTTTCCTCCCCACATCAGCTTAGTTGTGTACCCTTCATCTCCCAAACGCATCACATGTCACCTCTTGACTACACCACACACGCTGCGCAAAGAGATCCTCTCCTCATCTCCCCCCTAATCCGTGCCACTGCGTCAAAATTATGTCCTGTCTCATTTAAAAACAATTATTTATGTTTGCTTTGGCTTGAGGCGCGAAACGCATTTTGGTATATAGGTACCTTTTTCTCTCCTCACTCATCCGCAGCAGTTTTGTAGCGTCTGTGATTCATGCACTATGACAAAAAGTATGTCTTTAATGACTCGGCTGGTATAAAGTGTTAGATAAAAAGTGCAGTGGCAATGATAAAGACGATGAAGCGTCAAAGGTTTAAAAATGGGAAGCAGCAAGGAAATATATAGCCGAGAACCATTTTTTATTCTCACAAAAAAAAAACGGTTTGTTGTCCTAAAAATAGCATACGAAAGAATAAACTACAACCATTCTCGGTAGGCTTCGGTGTAAAATCTACTTAATTTTTACATTGTGATACAGCTTATACCCACAATGTGGTAACCATTTCAAACACACGACGCCATAGATCATGAAATTACTGCGTCGCGACGCCTCACACTTTAGGCGACACATTAGGTCTCATTAAACGAGATGGCAGCTTGTGTTGTAAAGCATTCACGGTAGAGTTCGCGTCAAATGAAGCAGCCAGCGTGTTTGGCTTGGTTGGTGAGGAAGCGCTACTGCCGTCGCCTTGCTTCGTGGTCCTCTTAGCTTTGCCAACTTTCTTGAAAGGCGACGAACCCTATCTGACTGATGGAACTCTTAGTAATTCAAGTCATACATGCTTCAACAGCCTCCGAATGCAAGACTCGTTGCCAAATGTTTGCCGCTTCGCTTTTACAAAGTACGCTTTCTTCAAGCACCATTTGCTTAAGGCCATAGTAATTAGAACTAATTGAAGAATATGGATAGATATAGAATCTGTCCTCATTAAGTGTATAATATAGACCGCAGTCAGATTCACTGAACATTTTATGAGCTGGAAATGATCTTCTTACTTCATTTATAAATACTCTATACCAACTAAGCAAGGCAAAGGGTAAGTTTTAAAATCTATAGTAAACGCCTATTGCCACAGGAGAATAAAGTTCAACTAAAGCTTAAAACTTAATAAACGGCACGCAACCAACCCAAATGCGAAAGCAAAATATTTTATGTCTCTCCTTTTAACTCACAAAACCATGAAAAGTATTCATATGTTTCCATATTCAAACACTTTTTGTAGTTCATTTAGGCAACACATTATTATCAGCATACATCCCCTAAACTAAAAAAATCAATATTTTAGGCGATCCATTACAAGAATTGTGTAAAGATATACTCATGTCTTAAAAAATATTACTACACACCGACACGCTTGAAACATTTCCTGTCTTTACGCTGACACCTTTTTAAATGATTATAACAAATAGTCGATAAGCTATTATGTTATACTATAGCGTGCAAACACAATAAAAGAGGCTCCGTTCGTAAATTATGTGGACGAACCAGGGTAGTCTCGACCTGTCTGTCTTCCAGAGTGACATATTCCCATAATACATTCGTTGTAGTACGGCAGTATGATACTAGGTATACCTATGTTTGGACTGGGTAGCTTCGAGCGCGTGACGTGTGTAGCAAAATAACGATGTGTTGTCCAATCAATTTGATTCTCGGCGTAGCATTGCGCGACGCATCACGCTAAAACTAGCAAGGTGCCGCCGCCGTCTCGGTACCTCACCCGTGCAACGTATTTAGTTGATTGTGACTGGATTCCATCAATCCCGTGTCTTCGTTAATGCTCGCTCGTGTCAGTTAAAAGAAGAAAATGGGATTCTTCAATCTGGCACCTCCACCAGTTGGAAAGCTTTAGGATATATGCCAACCTCGATTAACTAGTATGCTTTTATTACATATTTTCGGCAAGGTTTCGTGTATTTCCGCATAACTTTTCCGTTCCTTGATATAGAAATTGATCGATAAGATGATTAAGGGTCAGTTTTACATTTTTTCTTAACTCCCAGTTAAGAGTTATTCATAGGATTAAATTGGTATCGCTATGGCAACAGCCAATCTCATGCAGGGAATTAATTTTGTTTCTGAGGATTATCTCTTAACTCATGGTTAAGAAAAGTTATAAAACCGGCCCTAAATACTCTACTTTTTTCTTTGGCCAAGAGCTTTCCAGTCTCCAAGCGGGAATGTTTTGATTCCGAAAGAAAATATCAGCCGTTTTATGTTACTGATCCATTCAAAAAATTGTCAAAAGTCGAGAGCCGCTGATTTTTAAACGCGATGAAGTCGTTAATTAAATGGTTACAAATCTGTCATTAGAGCAGTTGTTCAAAAGAACGACTTCATATATCTCTCAAACGATTCCCTCTCCTTTCGCCGGCGGCGGCGTCGATAAAGACGGTGTATTTCTTGTGAAGTGTGGAGAATGTTTGAGTGTGTGAGTCTTTTTGTGCCAGAAGCTGCATGTGTGGGCCACGACACACACTTGGACGCCGATGATGAGGTGAGAACTGACGGTTCGGGAGCAATTAGGCCACCCGACGAATATCAGTTAGAGATGTAACCATGAGCTGCCAGTACCAACTTACACAGCAGCGCAGAAATACCGAGGAGCTTGCATTACATGTTTCACAAGGTGCTCAATCCCTATGCCAGTGGCGGCTCGTCGTGCCCAAAATATTTATCAATTTAAAAAAATGTGGAGAATATGGTAATTTAACGTTTCATGGATAGACCGGAGCGCGCTGACACTCGTGCTGCCCACCATGATCTGACATCAGCAAAACCTGACATCAGGCTACAAAAATGAAACTGAGTATCACACGGGGAATAATTACACCAAAACATAAAATGTTCAGGTACCAGGACGATAGAAAGTTCGCACGTTAAGTCAAAGAAGCAACAGAAATTAGAAAAAACCCTAATAATTTAAATAGATATGATGGTTCAATGCTGGTTCAATGTTTTAGGACAATAGGATAGAATAGAAAATACGTTATAGAAAGGGAAGAACCCGTAGAAGAAGGTAGTGAGCCTGAAATTTTAGAGAAAGGTCAGAATGTAAATAGTTGGTCAGGGGCGTCTGAGATATTGGATACGTGAGATAGATTATATTTTTTTATAGATATAATTAGATGGATAATTGGATACTTTAGAGAGTTTATGTAATACGATAGAATTTTATCATTTTTGTTGGTCAGTTGAATTTATTTAGATGCAAAGTCGATTATGAAATTGCTTGTATTTGTTACGATAATGTTCAGAAGGCTTGGCTAGAATTTGTTTGTATTTTTTAGTTCAATTGTTCACGTGGTCGAATTCTTTTATTTAGAGCGATTTTTCCCCTGATGAAGTAAGGAGTTAACTTTACGAAGTGTTTGGAGTTTTAGGAGATTGCTTAGCATTCAACCCAGGTTGTATTCATTTATTTGAAAACTAAGCATATTTACAATTTTATTTTCTTGAAGTTCCAAGCACATAATTAATACCGATCGTAGTGATTAACTGTGCAGTCTCGCATGATCTCGCAACTATTACCTAATTATAAGAGAGCACGGGACGTGAACAATGTAGGCTTTTCGTGGATTTCAGCTTCACTCAGCTATACCAACCAATTGTGAATCAATAAGTTCCCTCTAGCTTGGCAAATTTTAGGATTTTTCAAAAATACTCTATTCGGCTTTTCTACTGGTCATATGGAATAGTATTTTTATTAAAGCCTCGTCTAGTCAAATACAACGCACCAAATTTCCGATACAAGTAAAATGACCCATATTTTTATGGTCAAGTCTCCTTAAAGCCGTTAGCTTTCGTGGAACCAACGAACTTCAGTACATAAAACCGCCATAGTTGGCATTAAGTATGCAGCAAGGTGGAGGAGTTTACCATGTCGATGAAAGGTTAATGCTTTCAGTATTGAAATAACATTATCGATATCAAGCCAAGTTCATGGTCTGACTCCGATGGCTTACACTATTCAAGCTGCAAGGAGGTAGTTCGTCAAAATCGTTCGACCATCACTCAAATTTGACAGACCGAATGTATAAATGTAGGGCAGAACGTGAACATTTCAAGGAGATGTTGTAGACATGAACGTAATATGCTATGAATCATCTTCGTGAACACGTAGAATTTAATGTGGACTCATAGATCAGTCTGCGATCTTTATGTTTTATAAATTTGCTATTTTGGGGCTAAAGGCTTGGCACGCACAAAGTTGTGAAACATTATTTTACCTCTACTAACGAAATCTATCTATGCACGGCCCAATTTTTCATCCAATTTATTGACGCAAGTTCCTTCCACCAGTTGTATCGCCAAGTTGCAACAATTGTACCCATGTAGAAACTGAAATCGTGTCAAAGAAATTGGATGAAAAAGTGAAAATAGGGGTTAGGGTCGGTTTTATCAATACCCGTTGTAACATAAAGTATTACCATGGTGCCACCCAATCGAATAGAGAATATTAACCCTGTTACGAAGATATTTTCGTTTTTTATTCATACAAAAGGAATTATACATACACATATAATTAATTTTTGTGTAAGCCTGTGTAGTGATTTTTTTTGCCAGCGTTTTGGACAAAATTGCCTGTCGTTCCTCAGGATGGGTGCAAGCTACAAAGATTTAGAAAAAACTGAAGAAAAGAAAATATCAAAACACTGCACACAAAACATTTTTAAAGTCAAGGTTTAAAAACCATCTTGGACTGAGCTCACGGTACACGTTAGGGACTACATCCTTACGTCTTTGAAACATGGTACCTATTTTGCGGTAGAACTAAACAGATCGATTAACCGCAAGGAAGACCACCCGACCTGTTTTCAAATCTGCAAACAAAAACCTACTACATCCTGATCCATTTCACATGAATCAAGGCACCTAGACTCAGCAGAATATACCGACGCTTGTACTGAACCTAGGACCGGTGACAAGAAGCAGAAGGCAAGAAGGCTTCCAAATCGAGATGGTTTTAAGACCGTGACTTTAAAAGATTTTGTGTTGGGTGTTTAAGTATTTCCTTGTTTGCCAGTTTTTTTGTTTTTTCTTCGTTTTTTGAAGTTTGAACCCACCCTGGGGAAGAACAAGTAATTTGCTCCGGAACGTTGGCAATTTTTTAATATGTATTTATAATA
>QKMV01000813.1:0-19161 GCA_003287335.1 Lednia tumana
GGGGGGGGGGGGGGGGGGGGGGGGGGGGGGGTGATGATGTAAAAACCGTTGGTACAAATGGTTAACTGCATGTAACGATCGGTATTTGATGGTTACCGATTTGAATAAAACGTTTCCCTATTCACGTTTTCTTCGATGCCAATCGGCATCTTTTGAGCATTTTACACAATCGACCCTCCGTGCTTCTTTGCGGAAATCAAGATGACGCTAAAAGACTCATTCTAAAAATGTTTAGAATCATATCTAGCTCCCAATCTTAGCAGCTCTAGTTTTCAAAAAATTGGTTACAAAGAGCGCTGAATGCGAAGTGGATTTAAGCTGATTTCTTAGAATTTAGCCGAGCTTATACCTGTAATTTTTATAAGCTTGCCACTTCCATGGTCCTCTTAAAACATGTTCATACCAAAAGAGCAACGGAAATCAGTACAACCATATAGTGGGTCATGAGCTTAAAAAAATGTCATGACATTTTTTTATTTTGTTTCTAAAACAGACGCACTGTTTCGTTGTTTCCAGTGCGTGCTCGCAACGATGCTCGTCCTGGTGGCAGTGGCGCTCGGTCGTCCCGAGCCCCCAAGCCCGCGTCTTAACAACCAGTACCTGTCCCCTGGATACTCCACCACCCACCAGGACCGTTTCTCTCCACCACCCTCGCCCGGACAGGCGCACCACTCCTCCAACTCGATCACCGTCGAGTCGGCCCGGAGCCAATTCTCAGCTCCCTCCAACCAATATGGAGCTCCCTCCAGCCAATATGGAGCTCCCTCCAGCCAATACTCGGCTCCCTCCAGCCAATATGGCGCTCCCTCCAGCCAATACTCGGCTCCCTCCAGCCAATATGGAGCTCCCTCGACCCAATACTCGGCTCCTTCCAGCCAATACTCTGCTCCCTCCAGCCAATACGGCGCCCCATCCCGTTCCTCCCCGTCCAACTCTCACGCTTCGAACAGCCAAGCTCCTGCCCCACACCGCTTCGCTTCTGCGCCTGCCCGCAGCTACGCTGCACCTGCGCAAACCGCTGCCGTCTTCTTGAGCGCGCAGCCGGCTGCGCAGTACGGTGCGCCGTCGACGAGCTACGACGCGGCTGCGTCGGGCTATGCGTACGGAAAGAATGCCGTCGACGACGACCTGGCCGTGAGTAGTCTGCGTCACGCTGTGATTCGCGATGGCGTACTCCCTAGCTCGTGCAGAATGGCTAAACTCCGTTCGGGGTTGAGAGTGCAGCGGCAAATGTGCTCGTCAAATGAGGTAACGCGTGGGCCTTGTGAATAGGCTGTCAATCATTAGTGGCTATGTGGTGTGAGAGGGTCTGTAGTGAGTCTAATGGCTCGTGGAAGGGTTGTCATTTGTCATCTGTGGAAAGGTTTAGAGAATGTAACTGGTAAGTAAACATTTCAATGAACAAAGAATTCACACCACGTACCCTCTAGTGATTGACAGCCTATTCAAAAAGCTCGCGAGATAGCGCCTTTGAACAGCAGACTTGCTGCTGCACTTTCAAGCCCGCATGGAGTTTACATCCCCATCATGAGCTTGGGAGTGGTCTGGACCCACATGTAGAGGGTGTAGACCACTGACAAATCTTCAAAGCGTCTATACACAAAGCGAGGTGCTCGTAAAAGCCCCGGGGTATAATTTTATTATAATTGCGCTTTGGATCCAAGCTTTAGCGTGCGAAACGTGACTTTGAAATGTGATCACCTTGCCCACCCTTGAATCAAATTTCGACTTGTTTTTTTTTTTTATCCAGCAAAGTTGGTGATGCACATTTTACACTCACAAATAATCATCCCTGTTCAACGTCAAAAATATGGACGCACAGGGACGATCTCTAATTGTTTTCGAGCCAATTTTCAGTGATGTTTAGTAGAAATGTCCTGAATTTGCAGCCTGACACTACCTTTTTCAACCCCAAACGCGCAAATGTCACTGAACTTTGGACCATATGTCATTCATGTCGTTCCATTCTAACCCTTGCCGGCGGTGTGTCGAACAGGAGCCGGCCAACTACGAGTTCTCGTACGAGGTGCAAGACGCGCCACGTGGCGGCGAGTTCGCGCACCGCGAGTCACGACAGGGTGACGTCACTCGAGGCTCCTACGAGGTGCTGCTACCTGACGGCCGAAAGCAGATCGTCGAGTACGAGGCCGACCAGGACGGTTACCGACCAACCATCCGCTACGAGGAGCCACAGGGCGGCTATGCCGACGCCAACGCCGGGCCGTACTAAGCTACCGAGCACTAACTAGGCTTCCAGGACACGTAATTTGGCACCTTCCATGCTGTGGAAAGAGGTGATGCGTTTGAAGTTTCGGTTTAGTTTTCACTTTTTTATTATCCATTTAAAATACAACAACAAACTTCTTTCTCGTCATGTTTCTCTACGGAGCCTGGACCACGTGCCGTATTTTTGAAGCATTTGATGCTTAACATAGTGCAATGGACGATTGGTGAAATGCATTCCCAGGGCCAAATAACGTTGAGAATTCAATGCTTTTCGTATGGCATTAGAAATCCCTCGGTGTTAATTGTCTCTGGAAGTGTTTTCCGGACTAACTTTTCCCGAATCTGGACGAGAGTTATTAAGTCGTTCAGATAATTTCGTAAACAAAAATGGACCGATTTCGTACGAAAAGTACTCATGGAAAACTAAAATGAAAGTTCAGATTCATTCCATTTCACTGCATGGAAAGTTACAGAATAGGGGTCTTGGGGTGGGATTGTGTAAAATATTTGTGGTATAGATGTCGCTACGTTTCTCTGAAGCTGCCAATATATTTCAATGGCCGGTGAATGTAGGGATATCTACGGGATCTTACACAATCACTCCCCAGGGCGTCCTACGGGTGCAGGGCCTACTAGGCTTCCAGGGCTTGGTAGACTGCCCTACGCCCATTACGATGTCAGGATAAGCGATATGTTGTAAATACTAATGTCGGCGGAACGATCAAACATTTGCGCCGTTTGGGAACTATAGCTGGAAGGAGGAAACTTTCATTGCCGATGGATGACTTAAAACGATTTAGAGATATTTATCGAATTTTGTATTTTAATATGTACTTACTGCCCTTTCGACCGTAATGGTTCGCGAAAATATCAAACAGAAGCTTAGAACCTGATGTTTTTAAATCAGGAAACAGGCGCTGACTGTTTAAAACTGTAAAAGAAATAAACTTTCAGCTCGCGATTAACTGAACGCTAATTTTTGAATTATAACACAGGACTCGTGTGTATTATATATAACGTATATATTGGTGTATAAATTTAACAAAAAAGGTCTGCCTTATATTTGCATTGAAAATACATTCAAATAATTTCCATCTAGTTTAGAGGTTCCTTCTTCTCAGGACAGTCCACAAGAATGATTTCGTGTGACGCTTCCGACGGCCGATTATTTGCTTTACGTTGTACTCAAGTCTGTACATGTATACATAAATATAAGTCACTCGCTTTTGTAATAAAACCAATAAACATGTGTTGTTGGATTGCTAATCGCTGTGTTTCATTCATAACTGCGTTGTCCGGCCTTCGTGCCTTCCAATCACACGAACAAGTTCCTTCTCGACGAACTTTCCTTCGACAAACAAGTTCCTTACTCGACAAACAAGTTCCTTGCTCTCATGGGTTCCTCACCGAACGGTGCACCGTTAAACTGAGTCTTAGAGCATAGAAAATGGCCACTTAAAAGTAGATTCATAAAAAAATAATTTTAACTTAGTCTCAAATTTTGATTATTTGCTGGGTGTATATTATCGGCAGATGCCTATAAACCAGGTCAAGGCTAACATTATTTACATATAGAATCCTTTGAAACATCATTCAGTTGAGTAACATTCATCGGTTTTACAATTATGCCCAGTGCTCGAATTGGAAAAAAGAAGAAGTGGAATAACGTTTTTTCTTCACATGATGGCTGTGCACTTTGTTTACTGGTAGAGCATACTTTTCCGCCAGGGGCGATGGTGATCCAGTGAGGTATAACGATAGAGCCTATTGCGCAGTATTGTTCTCTCACTGTATAGACTGTAGGTAAAGGGAATCCCAGATTTTTTACAGTTAAATTCACTAGTTTCGCATTTTTGTCACGTTTGTTTTCAAATCTGATTTTTGGATTCGTGTTTTATTAATATGACAATCAAGCCAAGAACAAAGCAGACACGAATTTATCTCTTGAACGTTGAAAATTATCACAAAAGATAACAAATTATCATCCTAGTCCGATTTGAACTGGTTCTCTTGAACGCACTTTTTCTAAAACTCATTGACCGCGGAAAATCGCGTGATGTCTTTAACGTGTGCGTTACACAATCGCTAAAACCATAAAATAAAGGTTATAGCACTAAAACCACTTTATGATATCGCGATGAAAATATCATTATTTTTCTAGCATATTTTACAAATCGCCTGTCTGGTCTCTCTTTACGTACTACAGCCATGTGAAAAACACAATCCACATACTAAAATGTTTACCAGCTTACTGCCCTAGGAGTAGTACGAGCTAACTGTAAAAAAAACTTACTGAATTGGTCCACGTAGAGGTACCATTACTGGCGATACTAATTGCGTTTTACAACGATATTTCGCGTATTTTTGTGATGAGCGGGGAAAAAAACGGCACCAAGTATGTTTTAGCATATTTCAAGCAGTGCAAATTTGCTATTGCAAGCTTCAAATATGGCCGTTTAGGTCTTGGAAACCTGATGGTAACAAGACTGTACCGCCACCAATTTTTCCAATGAGAGCACCACGTGTACAGTCTATACAGTAAGTGAGCATACTGCGTTACACCCACAAAATAGGCTCTCATAGCCGTACCTAACTGTGTTAATTGCCACCATCGCCCCTGGCGAAGCAATATTATCTCCCCGTAAATAGAGTGCATTGCTAATGTTTGAACGCTGTGCATCAAACATGGCTTCACTCTATTTACTGGGAAAGCACATTTTTCCTCCAGGGGCGATGGTGGCAATGAACACAAGAAGGCATGGCAGAGAGCCTGTTTTGTGGATGTAACGCAGCCTACGGTCTCACACTGTATGGAGTGTATTTGGGAGCGCGGCGGCCGCTGCTTCCCTTCCAAACACAACATGCATTGTGTTTGTGACAACAATCAAGTGGCACTCGCGTATCACCTCGTTGAGTAATGCACCTTGAGGACGCGCGGCGAATCGCAATCCGGTCCGTCGAACGGCCGATGATCCAACGACACGGCGCGGCGTCGGTGACTCGGTCGACGTTGCAGCTCACACTTTTCTTGGAACCGCACCGCGTTAATAGCTGTGTTCGCCTGTCCAACGCGTCAGTGTTGGCTAGGCACAGTGTGGTGCTGAACTGAGTAGATATGGTGCTAGGCTCATCTCGAGTTTGATTGATTAATTGTGTTGTGTTTACAGACGCACTCGACTCTTCGCCCTGTGGCACTGGTCATATGGCGTCAGGGAATGATAGAGTGACGATGAGGGTGGTGACGAACTTAACAGGGAAGAGGGGAAATCCGGGACCGGCACATAGCCTACGCCAGCACCAAGGGGATCACCGCTTAACGTTCCTTCAGAAGGACGGTACAACTCGGACAGCTGGATTCATTGACAAGGATGACAAGTTTAAAGCCATTTACACGGCTAGTATTCATTTGAAGAAAATTAAAATCACTTCAAAAATACCTGCCTACTCAGTGGTAGAGCACTTACCACGTAAGCAAAAGTGTCCAATTGGAACATAACCTACGTTTCTCTTTTGTTTCTTCAGCGCCAATAAACGACAAAATTCCCGCTGCATAACTTGCTCGCTCCGTCCCCGCCAAGTAACCAAATAGCCACGGCCTGGCAAGCTAAAGCAACGCAGCTTCGGACAAACGAACAACAAAGAGAACTCCGGGGTCTGTACACGGAGCAAGTGTCGTACAGGCGAACGAACGTACAAATGTCATCATCACAACTTCACCACATCTCTGCGCATGGCTAAAGGCAGATCGTGTGGGCGTGCGCCGCATGCAGAGTCGCCGAATTCCGCCCGGTGACAATCCATGTCAATGCTGCGACGAGACGTTCAGGTGTAACCTTCTGCTGACCATAGCGAGGGCAGAAACGATCCGTTGGGAGAAATACCGATTGATTATCGATTGATTAAGTGGAGTTTGACGACGCACTGCATTGACCCAGTGCCAATCCGTGGCGCTGCGTGAGTCCGTCCACAGACCTCTTCCAGCCAAGAAAAGAATGCTAGATATATCTACTAAGTAAAGCCACTTAGGTTGTTATTAGGCGCACAACATGAATAGACCTATTCCAGCCAAGAAAATGCCAATGTCAATTTGATACAAATTTGGGAATTTTATACAAGTTGTCTTTGGCATTCAACCCAGACAGGATAGGACAATCACAACCCTAGTGGCCCACTTCAACTTGTAAAGTTCCGACTGTACGCCGACGAAATGATCTCGCGTCAAATATTTGAGAGATCATAACTCAACAGCGGCGATTCGCAAGCAGAGTACGTCGTGTTTCGACGCTCGCCCTGCGAGGGATAAGCCGCGAGCCGAACACGCACTCGGGACTTCCAAGAACCACCGCCACGCCTCGCCGCCGCAAAACCCCGACCGCCCCATTGTTCTCTCACACGTGTGTGGATGACACACCACCTCGAAATCCCACGCATGGCGACACGGGAAGCGCGAAAATTCCGGACCACACGAGTCGCGAGCGAGAAGAATGTCGAGGAAGGCGACGCGGAATTCGCAGCGATATTTATACCGTGTACGACGAATACAGCCAATCATGGATGCACGATTAGTAATCAGATTTAACTCTGATGTCTATAATCTACATTAAATCAAGCTTCTTCAACAACTTACAGCAACTGAGTTTTCTTGGATTACTTGGTGGTCCTAGAGAGAGCTGGACTTGGACATGTGCGAACGATGCGCGCGCACAGAGCCCCGTAATTTCAGAGGCTCCTATAATTTTGTTAACCCGTGGGTAAAACAGGGACAAGAGTTAACGTTACCTTACCACACATAGTCAGTCATCTCCTATAAATATCTGTAAATCTTAAATCACTTCCGCGTAAATGCATGAGGCTGTGGCG
Organism: Lednia tumana; assembly: GCA_003287335.1. Lineage (NCBI taxonomy): Eukaryota > Metazoa > Arthropoda > Insecta > Plecoptera > Nemouridae > Lednia > Lednia tumana. Next base: position 7,087 of record QKMV01000813.1, read on the forward strand.
TGTACATTTACAGTTAGAATTTTATATTTAGTCTACAGCTCCTGAAAAGTGGAAACCACGTTGAAATTTCCTTAAAATGTCTGAAAATGTGTTTCCGAGGTCGTTATCTTCGGCTCATGTTTTACCTGAAACGCGTGGATTTTCACCAAAAATAAACTCGAATTCCAAATAAATGGGGGCTATCGGCTACGCCTCCAAACCCCCTTTTACTTCTTGCGGAAATACCCCTTTTCTGTCTGAAAGCCTTGACTCTGACTTTTGAAAAATCGCTCTCCCTCCCCTTTCCTGTCTGCCCCTGGCATGAGAGCCCCATTCAAATAATGCAGATGGCCTCAAAACAGTAAATCCGCCACTAGTCCTAAGATATGTAGAACACATTTTTTTTGCAGCGTTAGTGGGAATATGTCCGGAAAAATTAGCCGATTCAGATAGGTAACATGAGAGGGAAGGGGCGAAAATTGGAAATTAGCTGTAGGCAGCCACCTAAAACTCTCTAATATCTTAGTCTTGATCTTCTTAAACATGTATGAAATCTTTGCGCAGAGTTTGACAGGCTCGGCACGTATTTTAATTCGCTAAAATAATTGCCATTTCGTGAATTGCCATCCCAATTACAGTTACTGTTAGTTGAAAAAAATCGGTGCTATTCGGTTCCAGTTCCGATCGGGTTCCCGAATTAAACAATCGGACTCAAAAACTTGCAGACATTTTCTTCACGAAAGCGTTCGGGAAGAATTACAACAACTGAAATTTGCACTTAATCCAAATAGAGCAATTTCACCGGTTGGACGGGGACTGCTGGCCGCCAGGTGAATGAGCCTGCCCTATAAAAACAAACTTATTACTTCAAGCATCGTTAGTGGCTTAACGTCCAAGATGGAGGAAAAACGCTGCGATATCGCAGTGCGAATCTCTTGCAAGTAACAACCGATGCGTATGAATGTCGTCTCTCAAGGATCGCAACCTGACGAGAGTTTGGGCGCACGGTGGGTGATTTTTTGCGTGTGGACCCAAAGGCTTCTCAAGATTTTTGAAAATTAAATGTTTTGAAAATTTACCTAACTTGACCCCTGACCGAGGGATGCTAGAAACAGTCTGGTGGGCATCGAACCGTGACGTGTTTTAAAAATGAAAGTCGTTTGGCAGAAGCGTACATTTCCGCCACTCTATTTTGCAGCTTAGCAGACAGCCCTTTAGCACCAGCAGACCAGCTCACACGATGTCACACGAACCGTCGAATGAAACAATTATAGGCAATAACTGCAAGGGATGTTTTACTGTGAAAATAAAATTCGGTGAAGTACAAACTACGAAGTCAACGATAACTAAAAGCCGTAACCGGTATGTAGAGTGCCAATCGTGTGCCGGCACCGGAATTCCCTGTTCACTGAAAAGTTCATAATCACCCATTCACCCTTCTCTGTTCTCTGTTATCTGAAAAGTTCATAATCACCCATTCACCGTTCTCTGTTCTCTGTTATCTGAAAAGTTCATAATCACCCATTCACCCTTCTCTGTTCTCTGTTATCTGAAAGGTTCAACATCACCCATTCACCGAAGCCTTAATATCAATACCACAGGGTGATAGGTCGAGTGCGTCGTTAGACACCAATAATCAATCAATCAAATGTATTTGGGGCTTGTATGTTCGTACAAGGGCACGCACTATTGAAGAGTTTTAGTGAATATTATAAGTATTCATTATTCTCACCGCGTGGCATTAAAATTGACTAATTGTAAGTTTACACTAAATATAGAAAGACGCGGCATATAAAAGACAAAAAACAGCGGAAACACGACGCGTATACGTTAGCTCGGCGGTAGAGCAATTGGCCGGTAATCGAGAAGGCCCGGGTTCGTATCCCGAATCGGTTGTACATTTTTCCCGTTTCGCTTTCCTTCCATCCATCGCTTTCTGCAAAAAATTGATTATTACCAGTTTAGCGAACTGTATTGGCTATATGCTCGTCCCCAATTTAGGTATTCGACTGCAAGTCCTAGATATTCTGTGGTTTAATTGCATAAAAATTCAATACATTGATCACCGCTATGTGATTGGAATTTTCACTTGGCGTGAATTTGGATTGATACGTCCGATATGCTGGAAAGATTCCTTTATTTCTCCTCAAACCAACTCCAAGTACGTTTCATTTTAGTACGTGTCATTTAAAGGATAATACCATTCCAAGAACCTTTTCATTTTTAATTAAATACACATAACTATTATTCTCGATCCACTCAAAACAGGGTATGCTCTTTGCGTTTAGCTGATTAACGATTTATAATTCCGTGACGTGGGGAGTTGAGCTGAATGTGATTATCGAACTAATGGATCATCCTCAGCGGTAGGGATAAATGGAAATAGATTTGGCCATCTCAGCGGCAGCGCACTCGACCGGTAATCGAGAGGTCCCGGATTCGTATCCCGAATCGTTTTCAAAATTTTCCCGCTTCGCTTTTCTTCCAAACTAGGATTGTTGTCGATATTTGCGGGCTGGGTCGGGGTTCGGATGATGGACAATGGCAAGGCAAGCAAAGCGGGCCAATGCCAGTCGTTTGACCAACTCGTCACATGTGAGTACGTGAGGACGTGAGGACGTGACGTCACGTGGACATATGTCGCGGGAAGGATTGTACCGATATAAAGGTGGGTGTGATCGATGCATGGACATCAGTCTCTCAACCTCTTTGTCGCTAGCAACGCCAACGCAACAACATAAAGGTAAGCTGGGCCATTTGGACACTCACATTTTTAGTGGCTTGCTACACTTGGATTTTTTATACCAACTGTAGAAAAAAACATTCTGAATTCTTTCAGCAGGTAGATGTAAAATGTGACTGGCGGTAGAAATTGCGTTGTACAACGATTTTTCTCGTGGCAAGGATTACAAATTTCAAGCCAAATACGCGGCTAGTATTAATTTGGAGAATAACAAAATCACTTCAAAAATACCTGCTTACTCGAGCATTCGAACCCCGGACCTTTTGCTTTCATTGCAATTGCTCTAGCACTGAGCTAAGCAGGGTACGGGGTTCGTATTACGGGGTCATGTAATTACGTGATCTGGGGGTCGAGTCCTCGAGTAGGCAGGTAGTTTTGAAGTGATTTTAATATTCTCCCGATTTTTCTCGTACTTTTTTGCGATCAATCATTATTAACTGTATCGTAGACTTCATCCGGGCCAAATCTAACAGAAAATTGAACGTGTAACAAGAACTTGGAACGTGTACGTGAAGAAGAACGTGAAAAAACAAACGTTAAGAATCTATTAATGGAGTTCTTAGCAGTTTTACCAAGTTAATTAACAGTGCTTTTAATTTTTCTTTCTCGGTGTTTGCCCTGTTGTTAAAATTGTCACTTTTATCATTTATACCACGGCTCTGGAAGCTTAAGAAATACCAACAGTGTTCTTTTTTCATATTTCATTTTTTCATATTCTTCGCGTTAATACCGTGTCAATGGCTTTAAATTTGTAATCCTTGTCAAATACTCTCCCTCTCACCAACCGCTAGTAGGTTGGATAGATGGGTCGCGAAATTTTCCCGTTCTACAAAATGGGCCGCAGATCCAAACAGTTTGGGAAGCTCCACTCTCCACGCTGTCCGACCCGAGAGCCTAACAGTCACCTTAAGTCACCCCTCGTTTGCAGATGTCCGTCCTACCGTCGGCCGTGATCCTCTTGGCAGTGATCGCCACGGCGTACGGCGAGCCACCCCGCGCTCCCGCCCAAGGTGGGCCGTACCCCCCTTCGGGATGGAAGCCTTCCGGAAGACTGTTCCTGCTTCCGGTGCGTCAGGCACCGCGTGACTCGTACAACGCCCCGCCCCCAGCCGGCCAGTACGGGCCTCCGCCCACTCCCGCCCCGGCGTACGGCCCCCCTAGCACCCAAGCCACGCCCTCGACCACCGTATCCCCGCTCCCGAGCACCGAGGCTCCACCCCCGACCACCGAGATGCCGACCACCACCGAGGAGACCGTCGAGCCGACCACGCAGGAGCCTGAGGTAAGGCAGGGTTGGGGTTGGGTTCAGTAGTGAACTGCAGGTCTTCGTACTGGGGTGAAAGAAATTAATTGGCGGGTGCGAAATTCATGTAAATAAGGGTACTTTTAGGATTGAGGTGACGTAACGATTGTGGTAACGATTTGGGGGCCTAAACGTGGTTTACTGTCAGCCTACAGGCTATTTTTTGTCTACTCTAGCCAATAAGGGTCTCTATGGGTTCCCCGGTGGTCATAGTAATAAATCCAGTCATGAATGCTGGTCCTGGATTCTTAACCTGTTTATTTATTTATAACCAGCACCAACGAAAATAAAGACTAAAGCAAGGGTTGAATTCAGTCCAAGGTTCAGTTTTGCTACCCCACGCACGTGGCAGAACCAACAACCACACGGTCTGGCGAACACATCGCTCAGCCTGCAGACCACAAATTCGTACCAAGGCGCGTTTACAGCTCACTCGCGGCAAATCGATCACTATTTTGCGTAGAAAAAGCCAAAAGGGGCAAAAACCCGCTTAAAACCGGGTAAAAATGGAAAGAAATCCACTAACGCTTTTCCGATGTTGCGCAAACTATGCTGCTCACTTCTTCAGAGGGTCACTCAGTTTACGCTCAGTTTTACAAGCTTACAACAAACAAGCAGAGAACAACTTGCACAGCAGCACTCAACTTTAAAGCTTAGTTTTAAACAGTTTTTTGAAAACTATTGCCTTAGGAGGTAGAAATGAGTCTGAAGGATTTTACTAGAAAGGCTTCATTCAACACGAACCCATTAATGCGGACTGAATGCTTCGTTAAGACGTTATAAAATGTGAGTGCCCCTTAAGTTGCTTGTAAACCAGCTTCCTCACTTTGGATGTCGCTAAGCAACTCAGGGATCACTCCCACTTGTTTGCCACGACTATGTATTCGGCCTCGAAGGACTACGACAAAGTTACTGCTATGCTATTACTAACATTGAACTTAATTATCTTCGCTCTTTGAATTTAGTACAACGAAAAAAGTAGAGTACTATTTACAAATTCATCTTTAGCGCTTGAATTATTCCGTTGCTAACGACGGAAAATGCGGTCTTGGCCGTTGAAATCCAAGCACACGAAAACGTCGGCACGAGTTCTTCGGCAATAGCGGAATCCTCCGACAGCTGGGCTTGGCTTAATATTGCACCCATTTGCCACCGAACATCGTTACTATGCGTTTCGCAAGTTCTTCGCAAGTTCGCAAGTCTATTTCCTAATCTTAGCCCTAGTTTTCCAAAACACTGATTCACAAACCGTGTATGAAATATCACACTAATCAATTCGCATAACTTTACTGGCGTTTCGTGGCAAGTAAGGGAGCCACTTTGGCTGGGGTAGAATGCTTCTGAGCATACAAACACAGCAATACGCGGCGAAAAGGATGAAACATATAAGGTCAAATACACGGCTATTAATAATTTTGAGAAAATTAAAATCACTTCAAAAATATCTGCTGATTGGAGGACTTGAACCCCGGACCCATTGCTGGACCTTTTGGATCTTTTTCTCAATTGAGATCAACCACTCATATAGATTAAAATCACTTCCGAAAGGCCGTACCTTGCTTAGCTCAGTGATTACAGCATTTGCCCGGGAAGCAAAAGGCCCGGGGTTCGAGTCCTCGACTAAGCAGGTAGTTTTGAAGTGATTGTAATATTCTTAAAAATACGCGACGAACTTAAAATTGCCATAGTTTTACTTTTTCCTCCGTAGAAGAAGACAGCATATTAAGCTCACGTCGCGTCGGGAAAGCTTAGCGAATTTCTTGGCATCTATATCGAGCTTCTGAAACGTTTTGATCGTTTTCCAAAAAACTGTTTGCTAAACTGGGTAGAGCTGCTAAGAAGTCTACTAGAAGTCCTCTATTAGAGGCTTGAGAAGCCCCTGATGAAGCAGACAGAAAGTTCATGAAATGTTGAGAATTTATCAGTGGACTTGTTAGCAGTTTTACCCAGTTTGGTAAACGATTTTTTTGAAAACGAGTGCTAAGATCAGGAAGTAGACATGTGTCTAAAGAAACTTATAATACATACTTACATCACATTCGCCCTGAGGAAGCCTACAGTATTGTTCGCGAAAGGTTGGGAGTTTGTTTGTTAGAAGTTCTTGGCAGTGATACCCAGGTAATTAACAGTTTTTTTGGAAAACTAGTGCTAAGATCAAGAAGAAGACACGAGTCTTACGAAATTAAAAATTTGTAACAGTTTGATCGTTGCTCGTAGTTCAGCATTCAAATTCAAACAAAATTCGTCCGTAGTGTTGCGCGCGCGCGTGCGCGTTGCTTCACGCCGACGCGTTGCTCGCTGCACTATTTTGGCAGCTCGCCGTTACGACGTGACGTAACTAGACGTTAGCAGCCACACGGCCAGTAGCAACAAGCAAACTCGGGCGCATTGTTGCGGCAACAACACCAGCTGGAGCACGGATCACGAACCAACAGCCGCCTGGCTCGATCGCCCGCGGCTCTCATTGGTCAGAATTCAGACATCAAGACGTATTGTTGCGATTTCACAAAGTCACACGTTACTGCGTCGATTATAAATAGCTGCTAATTTTATATCATCTGACCAATATTAATTTACGGTTATGAAACGTTACCTCGTTGGATCGGAATATAAAACTTATTATTCACGTTGGTAAATCCAGTTCCAGTAGGTATGTTTCGCACAGCACGACTTTTTTTATGGTGGATGATTCTGAATGCAAAACACAAATTATTGACGCCTTGTTTAGCAAATAAACAATTCCAACTGTCAATATGGCAATCTTTGAACGAAGCGATTGCAGCTAGTTTCGATTGTCTTGCACGAAAGTAGAATCTGTGATCAAATAAGTTCTGAAATGATCATTCTATGATTTATGTGAAAAGATTACTCAGTAATTTTGTGTATGCAGATCTATATTTCGTGGACATTTGCAAACAGCTTGCAGGGAGAAAAACACAGATGGATGAAACAATCCATGTGTTTACTTTACGCGCAATGCAATGCTTATCAACTATGAGTATGCAAGCACTGGCATGTGCTCTCAACTTGTATTAAATTAAGATGATTCAACTTCTTACACCTCAGCAAAGTCCTGTGCCTTTATCGTGGATTCTTTGTGCGTCCAAAACGTTCAAAACTTATTTTTACTCTGTGTTTTTCAACGGGAATTACTGAGCTATTTTCAGTGAAAATGAAAAAAATATGAAAATGACAGTTAACTAGAGTTTGGTGTAGTTTTCGAAAAGGGGCTGTCCCCCTCTACATTAAACAGTCCCACTTCTCAATGGTCATTAGTTTGGACTTTAGAGGCGCAAAGAACATTTTCTCCCAGGCAAGCTAGAGGAAAATGGTGTAACGTGCCATTTTTCAGCTGCGGTACTCAAGTCGAAATTCTCCACTTTAGAAATTACACGTGGAATTATTCTTTCCCGAGCAACTGCCCAAAATTTATTGGGGATGGACGGCATTGTTTGTTCATCTTTTCCGCGTTCTCAAAAAAAAACTATGTAGTTAATTTTAGCCGCAGTCAGGTGATTACCGAAAGATTGTGTCGTATTTTACACATATTCCTGTGTTCTTCTTGCGTCGATCGAGTCACCACGCGCGCTGACCAAAATCTTAAATAATTTCTATCAATCCAGAAAATTCCCAAATATTTGTTTGAATATCATTTGAGACACCCATGGTGCATTCAAGTTGAATATCATTTGAGACACCCATTGGTGCTTTCAAGTCCCAATGCAAAATTCTGGTCTAATTTAAGCACTCTTTCGCGGGTCGGAGCTGGACCGTAACCCACCATTTGCTTGATTGACTTGATGACGCACTGTATTGACGACTGGTCTTCTGGCACTGGTCTATTGACGTCAGGGAAAGATAGGGTGATAGTAAGGTTGTTGATGAACTCAACAGGGAAGAGGGAAAACCCGTTGCCGGCACGCAGCCTATTCCTATCGAAGAGCACCAAGGGGACCACCGCTTAACGTCCCGTCCGAAGGGCGGTACAACTCGAACAGCATAGGATTTCTCCACTAATCCGTGCTGTCGAGAGGTTGATGACAAAGGACTAAGGAGTGGAGCTGCTGCTTTAGCTGTAAACCCTCCAATCTCTCTCCCGAACATAAATGGATCTTGAGATGAATGGTCCCTCATCCAACCTTTGGTCCATCGTAATGTTGCTTAGCTTCGGTGATATCACGAGAACCGGTGCATCCAACAAGCCAAACCGTGCGTGTAGTTACTCTAAAGTCTAAACAACACAACCTCTCTTGCCCCGCAGTACGAAGACGACGACGTCGACGCCGACGCCGGCTCCGAGCCCGTTGGCACCACCAAGGCCGTCGCCAACGCGTTCGCTCGCGGCGATGGCGCGCGCGCATCAGCTCGCGCCGTGGCGTCAGTGTCGCCATCTGACGAGGGCGGCGTGTACTTCGTGCTGCTTCCCGACGGCCGCCTGCAACGCGTCGCCTACACGACGTCCCGCGACCAGCGCGCCTTCCAACGTCTCGTGGCCGCGCCAGCGCCAAGCAACGCCGGCTTCCTGGCCATCCAGTACCAAGATGTGGAGCCCGTCGACGCGCCTGTCTATCAATACGGGCCCGACCACGCCCTTTTGAGAATACACTAGGCCTGATCAGACCCCTGATACCTTGATACCGCAATGATTCGTTACGCGGTACTCCAAGCAACTCCAAAAACCAAAATTATAATTCAGAAACAAAAACAACTGGGACCCCCCAATACTGCAACATTTTTTGTCCGGCTTTCGGTGAAGTTTAACATGGGAATTATGGCAACCATATGTAACAGACGAAGGCCCCATATATAAATTTTCTCGCTGCGAGATGAGACGAAACTAGAACTCCAGTAAGCGGTTCCCGGACTATTCTAATGGGTCTGACAACCGCTTACTCGATACCGACGGAGTCCTCGTCTTATCTCTCCACAAAAAAAATTATGGAATGAGGCCCCAGGTCCTCACGAGAAAACAGTCTTTGATAAATTAACAAAAATACATCTGCTCTTGCATCTCCCTTGCCCTCTGGCATGGGTACAGTAAATGCATGCCCGATGAATACAGTGTTACCAACGCTAAAATACACTGGGTCCAACCACGCACCCCCTAGGATACACTGGGTCCAACCACGCACTCCCTAGGATACACTAGGTCGGGGCCAGACCACGCCCCACTCAGGTGCGGTCCGAGACCGATATAATATACTCTCATTTCTCTTTAGGAAATGCTGAGCTATTTTATTATGATACATCCCGCATACGTACGATATATACTTACGCAGAAATACACACGAAGGGTAACCGTCCCAGCCCTTGTTAAGATCGGGGGAGACGCAACTGGAAAAACCCTGCCGATTTTCAGTTTGTTTTAATTACTGCAGCTAAACCAAACAAATCAGGGCACCTAACTTGGTTAACTCCAAGAGAATCTAACTGGCGTTCTAAAAAAGTGTGTTTGAAATTTTTATATTGATTAGTTTTTAAAAAACCCAGATTGAAGTTGAAATAAATAGTAAAATTCCACTTAAAACTGGGTTTTTTAAAAAGTTAAAAAAACAAAAATTTCCAATACACCTTTTCAAAAAGTCAGTTGAATTCTCTCGGAGGTAACCAAGTTTTGTGACTCTGCACTTATAGTTTAGCTGCAGTAATTAAAAGGAACTGCAAATCTGATGTGTTTTTTAGCCTGGGTCTCCCTCCACCTTAACATTTCCAGCAGTTCAAGCCACCGCCCACAAAAATAACAACGTTATAGTTTGTCTCCCAAGGCCAGCAACATTTGCTAAGGTACGACCCGACGCATTACCTAGCTCAAGTGTTAGCCCTTATTTTTCGGAAGACCGGGATTTGGACCCTAAGCAAACTGAAGATCGGAAACGAGAAGGGGACCAAAATCATCAGGTCCATGGTGCCTTATTCAGTAACTTTTTCCCATGTAAAAGAACCCCGTTCCAGAGAAAGTGAAAAAAAAGACTTATATGCCTGTAAAACAGATAGGTGATAGGCTTTTGTTTTCTTGTTCAGTGGAAAATGAACTCGAAAAAAGTTGCTGAAAAGGCGTCTGTCTCGTAGATCCCTGAGTATGAGCTAATAATACCGCCACCATTAAATACGACATGAGCTAACCCGCATCCATTTCGGCGGCTATCCCGCCAGCACGACTGATATCACGACATGGGATAAATCAGAACGACTGGCCAATTTTTGTTAGGCGACGTGTTGGTAGGAGGTCTAAGTCGGTGTTGAAAACGCGTAAACTCCCGAATACCCCAGTGGGTTTTCTTCCACCTAGCTCACGAGTGCAGCCAATTTTCTGTTTCTGCTCTACACTGTTAAGAACTTCCGTACAAGCCTGCTGAGCAAAATACGGAGAAACTTCTGGTTTTTAACGGAGCGCGGCTAGTTCTTTTAACGGAAATCCACGCAATCGTGCGTTGATTTCCGTCAGATGTTCAATAAGCATCAGGTCGTGAGTACGATGCAAGCTAGCGCACCAGCAGACAATTTTCATTTTTGCTATTGCAAAGTCAATGAGGACGACAAAAACGTGTTTGGCAGTGCATTTCTTATGAGGATACGTTTTTATCTAGTACTTATTGACTCTGGAAAGGCAATGAAAAAAAATATCTAATTCGTTGCCGTAGTTTCACAAAGTGAAGTTTCCCTAAAACTAAAGGCATGCTCTGTTGTGTAAACGGCACCCTTCCGTAATTTCAAGTTTTTTTTTAGCAGTGTGCAGTTAGTATTTAGTGCATTTCTAAGAGACTCTTTAGAACCCCGCACTAATATGCTATAGGAGCCTTGTTCCATACCAATGCGGCGTTGCTGTCCAAAAATCTTACTCGTCTCACCGGCATGTACCGAGTCTCGCACAAAAATTGTTGCTTTATCCAATTTCTTCTTCTGACAAAATTCTTCCAGACCTCATGGCGGGTACTGTTGTCATTCTTAGACCCGTCATGTATTCAAACACAGACACTTTCTGCTAACCAAAGAGCATTATCTGTCTCTGACACGGTACAGTGTCTCCTTTCATCTTATACCTGGTCGCCACGGCTCACTTAAATTACGCGTTTAGGTGTACGTGAGTCACTTAGGAACACGTGCATGTAGGTAACTCAAGATCTGGCACTTAAGAAGTATTTTAGTTATCTTATGCAAGGGTGGCGATTAGCGAAGGCCATTTAAGTGAAATGCCTCGGTACACAGTTTGCTTCTATACTCGCAATTTAACATTTCTCACCTATTTAAGTGTGCAACTTAAGTGATCCGCATATAACTGGTAATAGCGATGCAGAGGTAGATTGTTAATGCGGCTGCCGGATTTTAACTTCTTGACAAATCCAGTATCCAGGGCTAGGCAGAGAGAGCCTCATAAGCAAGATATTATTTTCGTCACGCTGAAAGTGGAGACGTGATGACATTATGGCTTTCAGGCTCTCTAAGAGTATAAGCGCTTTTTCTCGTGATATTGTTCAACAGAATATGTAATAGTATTATCAATGTTTGAATGTGTAAATAAAACGTGTACAGCTAAATAACTAGTGGTTTTTCAACTTTCCTTTCAATCCTCATCCATCTTAAAGTATAAACACATCAAAAATACTCATCGATTACGATTTAACATTGAAATTTTTGACTACTGTTTATTAAAAAAATGTGCGATTTTTTCAATTGTTTTCAAATTTGAATTTAGCGCTATTTTCTCCAAACTGGAAACTAAAACGCACTCACGCGGTGCCTGGTAGCTAATTTCCCAACTGACTGTGTGCTGGAGCTGTACTTACTCGCTTTGGGTCAATAATAAAAACTACTTTATCGACATTTATTGATTTATCTTGATTGCCCGTTAATAATCGTTTAGAGCTTTGTAAACGATGAAAATACCTACTGAACGCTGTTCACATACTTTGTTAACATCGCTGGAACAGGTATTAAAATCAGAAATAAGTATTTCAGTCGGCATTCTTGCAAACACTTAAGGGGCTTCTAATGATGCCTAGGGTTCGGTTATTCCGCCAGGATCGCTCAGTTCGCTGGCGGTGGTATATTT
>QKMV01000814.1:0-10447 GCA_003287335.1 Lednia tumana
TATAAGTTCTTGTTTACGTATAATCTGCCGAACAATCGCCCCGAAAAAGCTTTCAATATAGTAAGCGAAACGTTGGCAGTTTGTTTGTTAGAAGTTCTCAGCAGTGAAACCCATTTCTAACAGTTTTTTTGAAAACTAGCAGATTTGTTTCAACGCTTACTGCCTTATATATATATTAGGTATAAGCCTGTAACCACAAAATTAGTTGGCAGGGATCCATCGTCAGCACCACCTATCAATTATTATTAGAACATTGTTTTACAAATCAAACATCTATACCCGATTTAACGATGAATTAATTATTCTCAGGCGAGGCCGTTAGGTGCGCCTCATTAATTATCGCTAATTGCTTGCGGCCATTCAAGAAAACCACACGCGCGCAGAGATTTCAAGATGACTCCCATAATTAGAGGAGAGATCCCCCAGGGAAACTCGGAGAATCAATGCGGCCTCGAACGAGCGAGGCCACCGGCTCGTTCTGTCTCGAGTTAATTCGATCAGCAAAATTCACTGGTAGAAATCTGCGTGGAAATCAATTTTGCCCGCGAGATTAGGGCGTTTCTGTCAAAGGCCGATTGCGTTACGTCTACTGTCACTGGAAGCAGATTTGCTTCGGGATCATGGAGATGTATTTTCTTTTGTCTTGAATGTGTCTGGGCCGACCAGTAAAGTCGAATTTCAAAGTGATGACATTTCAAAGTTTCAACACGCGCTGAAACGAACTCTGACGTCATGAGGCGTCTTTCTGACCAATCATGAGGCCGCCGTTACAATGGACGACTGGCATTGCAGAGGGAATTATCATCGATGAGACAAGCATTGATCCCTGAACATAAATAAACAGTGGAAATCAACTTTTCGAGTCGTCCATGGACCAGTCTTGGATGTAGCCTATGACGATCGCGGGTGACGTCACCAGGCAGTCAGAATCGTAGCCAGCCGTTTTTATGCACAGAATGAGTTAAAATTCACGTGAAGAAAAATAATTTTACTTCAAAAATACCTGCTTGCTCGAGGAATCGAACCCCGGACCTCTGGCTTACATGTTATGTACGTACTATAATCCAAACTCAATGCACTAATGTAAGCCAGAGGTAGAAGGTTTGAGTCCTCGAGCCGGCAGGTATTTTTGAAGTGATATTAATATTTTTCGCGTTAATATTAGTCGTGTAAATAGCTTTAAATTTGCCATCCTTGTCAAGCTATAACTCATTTTAAATTAATCGTAAAAAAAGGAAAATAGATCGAGTACTAGAACTCCTTTAAGATCATTTTGATCGATTAAAAAATATCAGGTGCAAATTCCGTATCCACCACAATATCGACCCTGATGCTTCGCATGCCATTTTGGGCTTGTTTTCCTCCGATGGGCCGTGGTTTGCTTGAAACAAGGGGGGGGGGGGGTTGCGGAAGGTGCACGAACAGGAAGTCGAGTTTAATGCGGCCACAGACTGTCTGCTTGCTTCTGCTGTTTTCCTTTCACCTAACTAAACTGACTACATCCGTTTCGTCGCCGAATATAGCGCGCTCTAATCGAATCACTGTCTCTATGAACGCAAAGAGGGTTTAATTAATTGAAATTAATTGTTATCGGAGCTTGCCAGGCTTTAATTGGACGGGCGGATTTGCTTGCGAACTAGATATCATACAGTTTTGGGAGCGTTCCCAGTATCTGAAAACTGGTGAGTCATTAGTTGACAGTTTGGACGTTAAACTATTGGTAAAAAAGGCGGACGCAGAAAAAGTACCCCCCCCCCCCTCTCAAACATTTTTAACGTTTTTTGAGAATTGGTACGGGGGGTGGGGGGTTAAAAATATATGGCGTATGTCCTACAGGCACCTCATGATTAAATCCAGCTCTTAGCTTACCGTGTTTTTGCCATCCTTTGTCCAAGAGTGTTATGAGGCTCATTAAGGTATTTGCGATTGAGGGAGTTTGAAATTACTTTACGTTATTTGTTCTTTTGCACTTAAAGTTGTAGGGAGCCAAAAAACGGTGCTACTTTGGAGAAAACTTTGATAAGGGTTAAAACATTTTTTTTTGATATATTGTTTGTAATTTGTCACCGTGGACTGCTATATATTTGCCGTGTAAACGAGTCTTATGCGTTAGGACATCATGGTTCTGATTTTTAATGTTGAATCATAGCATGACCTTTGTAGAACCATAAGGACCACGTAGATTTAAATATCCCGAAATATCTTTTCAGGTTCCTATACACGATATTTTGCGTAACTTATCATCAAAATCAAAAATGTTTCGAAATGCGTTTCTGCGTGCTCGCAACGTGGATGAAACAGAAACGAAAGTTGAAAGATAAATCACGAGAAATAAACTTAATTCATGGCACTTCATTGGCAGCTGTGACGCCCTGTAAGCTGATAAGACGTCAATAGCGTACACACGGGTGCAGAGGGGCAGTAATGATGAATCCTAGAATGGACCCCTTCACTTCTAGAGGCGATTACAGTTTGAGATTAATACGTTTCAGGGCGAACCGTAGGCAATGAGAAGGTAGATTCTAGTTTAACGCTTGTATTAGACTCAACCAGACGATTCAGAATATAAGCTCATTGGCCTGAACGACGAAAACAAATGATTTTGAACCAAATTTGAGTGAAAAAGTGTAAAATACGGTTCTATGTAAGAAATGCACTGAAGTATAAATTTGTATCGTCTCTGAAAATCAATATTACGTATAGTCTGTCATTTAAACCTGTTTTTCGAAGTAAAAAATCATGAAATACGGGTTATAATCGAGATAAAAATTCATATAACCATACAATTATATTGATAACGTGAATAAGACGAAGATTTTAAAAATATAAATGAAGACATGAGTCTTAAAAATTTAAAAGACAAAGATTATTTTTTTAAGCATTATTTTTGACCCTTGGAGTTGGTTTTAACGTTTAATTGTCGCAATTCTACCGGGTAGCTACCCCTTAGATCTAGATCGTGCAGCTTAATAACCGGGCATGCGATGGGTACTACTACTCACTTTGCCAGTTGTCAGTTCCAAAATTGTACATTTTTACACATTTAAAATTACAACATTTGAAGTCACAAAAGAAACGTTTGTGACGATACTGAAAGTAAGCGAATAGTTCATCATAGTTTAACAGCAAAGTTTACTCGAATCTCTAGATAAAGATAAAAGAAAACGAGTGCCAATTTTATGTAGATTGAGATAAAAGAGAACACAAATTATCTTTTTGAAGTATCTAGATTAAATTGTCTAGATAAGTCATGACTTTGTAAAAAAATCATGTTTCATGCAATTTGTAAATGGTCACTCTTTGATCTTCACAAAATATATAAGCATGATTTGAGAATAGTGAACCAAATAAACACAAAACCACAAACCTTAACATTTCAATCCGCCATTTGGCAAGCCACCACCGAACGACCAAGTGAAGTTTCTCAAGAAACCAAACGTCTCTATTTTCCAATATAAACGCATTTACACACCTACCTACTATTCCACCCAACACACAGCGAAAACCCCGTCCCCAGAGTCGCTCGAGCGTCGACGGCATCATCATCCATCCCTCTGGAGCTCCCTCTTGGATGGCTCGATCTTGCTAAGTGCTCCAGTCCCATCTTTGCCTCTTGTGTGAATACTTCCCGGACGGGCCACGCGTCGTCCATTTGCGACCTGTCAAGACTCCCGTGTGCCCGTTTCGTTCCCATTGCTCCCGAAGGAGCGGGAGGAAGGACATTGTACTCGTGACTCATGACGTATTTCAGCGGAACGCTGGTCGGACACCTGTTAGATTACACAGAGTCTCCGGGCATGTTCGAGGTGTTGGGTTTATTCGGGACAAGAAAGGGGTTTGGGCGTTCGGGACTTGCACTGCTAAGTGTGTGAGATTGAAGTTTTGTGGGGATTCTGTTTAGAGTCTTTCGCACGTAATTTATATGAGCCATGATCACATTTTTTTCAAATTTCTTTAAACACATGCTTGGTTCTTGATTGTAGCACTAGTTTTCAAATAAAAAGTTTTCTGAGCTGGGTAAAAATGCAATTTTTTTGTTGTTCAATTAGGTCTCAATTGAAATAAATGTTTCTTTTGTTCGTTACCACATTTTAAAAACACTTTGGCGCAAATTATACAAGAAAAATACCGTATTCAGCCATCTGAAATCGGATAAATTGGTCGAATAATTAAAAGATTTTCTATTTTTGGGGTTTATAGGTAAACATATGAAAATTTGTTGCAAAAATTTAAAAACAAAAAGTCAAAAATGTGTTCTTCATACATTCTCAGTCGTAAGTCACATGCATTTTTTGACACTAGATGACCATGAAGACCAAGTTAATAAATAGTGAATTGGTTTTTTTAAAAACCATAATCGCCTAATATTTAGTCTCATAATATTCTGCATGTTTATATGATTGAATGCAGGAATAGTGTAACACCATCAATTAATTTTGTAAAGATTATTGTTCCTTTCGCTTTTGCTTTCGAGATATCTTAAAGCAAACCTAGTGGCAGCTGGAGAAACCACCTCGATTGTTAGTTAAATTTAATTGGTTTGAAAGTTCGTTTGAATGGTGGTTAAAAACCGGCTGGGTCCCCGCAATGACATCCTAAGGCCGTGTAGCAATGGGGTTTTTTTATGATCTAATTCCCACGGTAATCTAGATTTTTTGTAGTAAATTGCATTGCCTGGTTTACCCTCTACACTAAATTTGAATTTTTAAGTCTCACACAACATTTTTCGTCCTTGATTGTGTGCGGCTTAAAATGCAAGCATACGCACTTTTTCACTTTTTTCCGACAAAGTTTTATAAGCGACGTGTGTTATTTTAAAATCTGTCTTTTATTTGGTTACTTAAAATTGTCCAATACGACTATGACGTCAATTAAGTTCTGTGATTGGCTGTTGCCTGGGTCTCGATATAAAAATAAGCTACCATTCGGTAAGATCGGATATCAAGTAGGCGTAAACATTGTACTTGATGTCAGTGTGCTATTTTAGCAGTATGATATACTATGACTATTTACAGAAAATTTACCGGGCCAAATACACTCATGAAAATCGAACGTTAACTTGCGATCTAGAAACTTTTATCCGTCTGTAAATAGTGTAGACAATGCAATCTAGATGTGAGGGGACTGAGGCACTTCTTTTAAACACAAGATAGGCGAGGACTTTTGATGAAGGCGTCTTGCGCAGAATAAACTGTGTGGTTCGGGTGGTTTCCGTGTGAGTGATTATCTTGGAAGTGTGTCTAGCCTGTGTAAAAGATTGGGCCGGACGAAGTGTAATTGTGTTTTCTTGTTTTGTGGTCGGTTTTGTGTGATTTGTTAGACCAGACTTGTGTAGAATTAGCTCAAATTAGGCGGAACGTAACACTGAGTTGGTTCAGAAATGTGTGACTTTCTTGGATGGCGTAAAGACTACTGGCATTGGCTGAGGGGTTACTTTAATTGCATTCATTATTGAAATTGTACTCGGGACAAATGATAATTA
This sequence comes from Lednia tumana, assembly GCA_003287335.1. Lineage (NCBI taxonomy): Eukaryota > Metazoa > Arthropoda > Insecta > Plecoptera > Nemouridae > Lednia > Lednia tumana. The sequence goes on from QKMV01000814.1 coordinate 5,483, forward strand.
GTTCGCATTATTTATATGTCGTGCGTTTGGAAGTCAAAACTGTGAAGAACGTTTCACAGGCAGAAGACATGAGTCTTAAGAATTTAATAACGTTTCACTACATTTGGTGCAGGGTGCTGGTGGGATCTCAATGAGTTTCCATTTTGAGGGCGATATTCTGTGAGTTATCACCAAGTTTGAACGAAACTGATGAGGCAAAAACGTAAAATTACATTTGCACATGGAAAAACTACAAAATTCATGTTTTCGTTACTATTGGTAGCGGGCGACGGTGGGATTTTTCGTTTTTATTTTTCTTAAAAGATGGTAAAAGCATTATAACGTTTGACGTCAAAATTAAAAGGTAGTGTTTTAGTCGTGAAGTTAAAATAACGCTTTGAACCTTCTTAAGCTTACAGAAACTAAAGGATTGTGGGTATTTCATCACATTTTTTACGAAAATGTAAAAGTCACTTTCAATGTCATTTAAATTTAAACTGTTTTGCGAATTAAATAAAAAATAAAATATTTCTTTACAATTGGTGGAAAGTGGTGGGATCACGTTTGCACATTATTAATTAAAATCTCCATGTGTAGGTAGATATTTTTATCAACATTGAAAAATGATAAAAGCGTTTTTAATTGCCTCAATAGGCAATATTTATCCAACGCTTTATTTCCAGTGTGTTCCGCTTACTATAATTAAAATACTCGTTTTTTACTTTTCTGTTTACGTTATATTTCGAGTGACCTGTTTCGGTTTCATAATAAACCTTTATCGGTTTCCCAAACACCGCTTCTCTTTCCGCCCACCTGGTCTGTGACGTCATTTAATTGTTACGATAGCCTTCAGCGTTTCGTCGTCAAGACAACCTTCCTTGAGGAGTGATTATCTATAAAAAAGGTCATTTTCCATGTAAGCAAAAGGTCTGGGGTTCGAGTCCTCGAGTAGGCAGGCAGTTTAAAAGTGATGTTAATACTCTTCATGTGAATACTAGCCATGCCAATGACATGAGTTTTGTAATCCTTGTCCAGGTTCTAACCTGTTCAGTGACGTCATTGTTCGTTTTCAGTTAAAGTGAAAATTGCAAAAATTGCTGATTTTTTAAAAGAGGCAGTTCACCGAGAAATTAGGTACATGTAAAGAAAACGTTCATTTGTGCTCTAGAAATATCTCTCTGCCATTTGAAGAGTATTAAAACACTTCATAAATACCTGCTTACTCGAGGACTCGAACCCCAGACCTTTTGCTTTCATGGCAACTACTTTAACCACAGAGCTCCGCAAGGTACGGCTATCCTTGTCATTTCTCTGCCATATTTTCGTTTCGCATACAATACTTCAATTACAAGATTCTTATACTATCGCAAAATAGACATTATTGTCCTTGTGCATAATTCATCTCTGGTAAGGTGAGCGTTGAGGGAACAGCTTCAGTCGGTGGCCTAATGCAATATCTCTGCCGGTATTTGTCGGATATCTGTTTGCTTATTGTGGATGCCAGGTCTGTTCATACACTTTATCCGTGTGTATAATATAACATGTCATTAATTTTAACTAATTGGTATGTATATTTTATTATGTTATTCTATGATTTATAATGCTAAGCAATTTGTCAGCCGTCGAATATGTTCTGTGTCTTTCAATATTTATTCTTTCTGCAAGGTTGTCTAACTGAGATTACGTTAAGATTAATTGCTTTTGCCACAAACGAGCCTAGGCGCTTTTTGAGATACTTAAACGAATTGCAATATGACATATTCGGCTTTCTAGCTTAGGACTACTAGGAAGTGTTGGAGGGAAGGATAATAATTAATTATTAATAGGTTTAAATTCATTTCGAAAATATAAAAACCTAGCATGTGCACTGGGGACGTAGATGAAAACATATAAATGAGATTCTTAGCATTCTCCGTTCTTTTATTATGCTCTGAACTCGGAAAACATCTGATATATCACGTAATATTATCTGAAAACTGCAGGCCGCCATCCAATTTCACTTGTTGTCTCTAGACAGATGTGACTACTAGGAAAAACATTGTGTGTTTAAGGGAACAAACACTAGGAGTTGTTTCGTTTTCTTTTTTGCTCGTGAATAAAGCGACAGTTTGATCGATGTCCCAGAGGCGTCGCGACGTCCAGGTGCGCGGCGTCGGATCACGGGCGTCTTTCCTGCCCGTCGAGAGCGACTGTACGAAAAAAGCAGCCTCTTTTCTAGAATCAGGTGTTGCTCTTTGTTCGTGTTTTTTCATTGTAGCTATTCCAAGTTATTTGTTTTTTATAACCTAAAGAAGCAACCGCAGTTGATGCAAACGATCTGATTGCTCCTTTGATGAATTAGCATCAATACACGAATTCGCAAGTGCTTCAGATCTTACTGGTAGGTACTTAGTACAAACCAATCCACAAAATTTTATAATTACGCATAATACTGCATGGAAGCCGTAAAATCTCACCAAAAGTGAACCAATACTTTGTTTCTGAAGTATCTCGACCGAAGGATGTATTTTACTGTAAAAAATCTGTTTATAACATGGTTAAAAATGCTGATAAGTCCACTAAAAGATTTCGCTTAGCGCATTTTTCTCCACTTTATTAAAGAGTTTTTTTTTTAAAGCTACTGCTAAGATTACGAACTAGAAGTGTGTCACAAGAAATGTTTAATGTATTGATTGTTAACGATTTGATTCTGGATGTTCAATTTGTCTGGCAAAAAGGAAATCTCCTCGAGAAAGATGCTGCATCTCGCTCTGTGTTATCGGTCTCTTACTCGGAGTACTTTTCTAGAGTGAATTGTGACGGCTGGGTAGAAAAATGCCATCTCCACTTTACTAGCACTTGCTTTCTGCGAGGAGCAGTGTCGTCCACGTTCTTCATCTTGAACGCTGGCAATATCGCGAGTGCTTATAAAGCTGATTTCGTTAAAACCTAACCTCAACATCGTTGAATATAAATGGAAACCACGTACTACGCTAAATCTATCCCCGACCCCTCTCCCTATTAAAACGTAGCGGTTGTTTGTTGAGAATTTAAATAGTAGGGTCGATTATTATCTTGCGGTTTAGTCGACTCTGCGAAAATCCTTGCGCTTCGTGGATAACGTGTGCCGAGATTGCCAGAGTCAATAAACAATATGGTCGTCGGGTGAGTTTTAATAGTCTCTGGTTTAATATCCTTGTGGTTTTATGTTTCGAAAACATGTTCACAACAGTCCCAGTGCTAATTGCTAATTAAATTAAGTCCACGACCTACGCTAACGGGTTGAAATAGTTATTGCCCGAGATAATATTCCCGGTTTTATGTGATAGGCAAATTCAATGATAGGATACAGACTGGGACAATGCCAGAGAATTTAATTGCACATTGTGAGCCTACAACCCTTCTAAAATGAAGTGAGCTGACGAAGGCTATGGGAACAAACCATTTTACATAATATGTTGCCAATTTCTATCACATTCTACTTTCTCCTTCTTCATTTGCTCCGACTGGGGTTGAAAATTGCAATGCCACGGAAGAGATGTTGATTAGTGATTATAGTTGGTACTTCGGGAAAAGGTTGTCCATATTCCTTAATCTAATTCGTCAGTCATTTTTTAAGTCCCCGAAGCTAGCTCGCAGATTAATTTATGCATGCAATCCGTTTTCTGTCTTTACTTATCTGCATTTGAAATGCGCAGACAAGATATGGAAGCCCTCCGACGAAACGAATAAAAAAATGCGAAACACATTTCGTAAAACGATGAGAATCCAGGCGGCTCACGTTCCGGCGGCAGCGAAAACAACAACGAAAAATGCGCTGCCACGCACGGCGAACAGATTTTTCATCTCCAGTCCGGCGTTTCTGCGGTAATTATGCAAATTCACCTGTTTCCCTTCTTTTTGCCTGGCCGTGTCTCGTTCTATCGTGTCTCTGTGACATTCAGCCATTATACGCCAGTGCCTGGCAACGCACAACGAACGCAATATAGAAACCAAGTTTAATTTCCTGTTTCTCTAAAGTCTAAATGTGTCTGCACATAGAATTTACTGTCTTCTGTACAATTTATCTCTGATAAACGAACAGTGGTGGACGCCAGTACCAATGATGAAGGCTAACAACAATAAGAGAGAAGGCTTTGTTCTGTCAAACGTATGATAAAGCTGTGCACACAATTTCTATTCCTGAAACTTTCAGCGTAAATCTTCGCGAATAATTTTCTACATTCAAAATAAATTTCTAAAAAACTACACTGCCGATTGGCGCTTAGAATAACAGAGATCATGTTTGACAACAGGTTTGTGTGCACGCAAAAATCCAACTCGATCGGACATTTCGTCTGGTCTGAGCCAACAATGAAATAAACTCAATTGGGCCGTAGGAGTCGAATGGTGGCGGTTTGCTCGCTCGCAATCTAGCAAGATTCACGTGAGACTTTCAACGAAACTTTCAACCAAACTTGAAAAATTGAAAACCAACTCTCCAATAACCAATGGTTTTATCGTAAAGCTATGTACAGCCGCGTTGTTGGAAGAACGGATTATTTCTTGTAAAACTCCAAAAGATGAGCATCCATACAATCACTACATGTAGTACTGTGAATGGAAACAAGAGGCTATTTTTTAACATCTTTTTTTAAAAGTTGTACAAAAATGCGAATTACCTACCGGAATTTTTTTTAATGAATAGCGCTGAAAATGTTAACACGTCTAAGTTCACCGATTTAAAAGATTTATTGAATGTTTCGTTGAAATCGACAGAGGCTTGCGCCCTGCAGAACGCAATCAAACACAAGAAAGCACATTATGCTTTTTTTACGAGTAGGCAAATTGAAGTCCCTCCGGTCGCTAAGCTCGTTACGCTCATCCAATAATTTATCACCAAAAATTCAGGAGCAGGATTCTAGCAACATGATTCTAGCAACAGGATTCTAGCAACAGGATTCTAGCAACAGGATTCTAGCAACAGGATTCTAGCAACAGGATTCTAGCAACAGGATTCTAGCAACA
>QKMV01000815.1:0-19136 GCA_003287335.1 Lednia tumana
GTGTGTGTGTGTGTGTGTGTGTGTGTGTGTGTGTGTGTGTGTGTGTGTGTGTGTGTGTGTGTGTGTGTGTGTGTGAGGCGTACTACACTGCATTTGCTGCGTTCGGTGGTTAAATGTCTCGCGGATAGCGGCCATTACATCATTACTTGAGTGATATGGGGTTGTTACATAAATAAATAAGGAAATAACTCTGTTTGATCAAATATAAATGCGACACACTACGCTCTGGTCGGTATTCTGTTATCGTATATGTTGATCTTCGTGTTACTAAAAACGTGATGCGTTTGCCGGCAAGTTTAGAGAAAGCTAGTGTGAAGAAAATCTTCAGCGTTTATATTGCAATTGCCTGCTAGGGATGAACGAATGATTGGGGGATCGAAATGGGATACGAGCCCAGTGCAGGGATGGACACGTTTTCATTTAAAACCAACGCGTTTGAAAGTAAAGCTTTCAAAAACTGCTTCCAGAAAAAACTGTTTTAAAAACTGGGTAAATATGCCAAGAAGTCCACTAAAAAATTCCCAATTTTTTGCGAACTGTCCACTTCTTCAGGGGCTGCTAACTTTATTTCGCGGACTACACGAAGTGACTCCGAGTTCTGTTCTCTCGCAACGCATTCTTCATTGTGCCGCGCCACGCGGTTTCATATTCGGGAAAGTTTTTGTGGAATTCTTAGCATTCAAATCCGGTTTGTACATCCATTTTTTGAACACTCTTCCTGTTGCCGCGCTGTTTCCGGTAAAAGTGAGAGGAGACTGACGAATGATTCCAAACTCTTTTCGAGCTGATTTTTAGTTTCTGGCAGAGAGTTTTTTTGGTCTCCACGCGCTAGCTGTGCGCCGGTGCGTAATCTTAAAGCAGCATGGATGATCCAGACTCTGCTAAATACTGTGGATGTAAATTGCATTGGTAGAATTTTGGTAGCGTTCTTGCTTCCATTGCAGAGATTTCGGGGTCTTATCCCGTAGGAAGCTTCATTTTTTTCGTATATATTTTAGTGTTTGGTTTCGTGTATTTGATTTCGTACACATTTCGATGTTTCTGCAAATTAGACTTGAAAATAAGTGGAATAGCAAAGTCGTTGACGAATAAGCTTGCGAGTCTTCACCCAAAAAATCTCCGACCGAAACATACTAGCACACGGGCTGTCATGCGTGTGCGTGTGTATTAGCGTGTGGGCCCGTGGATACGCAGAATTTGATACGCATCGAGCGCAGAGCGGTTAGGATCCTCTTTCACGGTCCATCCAACAAAACCCTTCCCAGCCCACCGGGCTTAGGGTAGCCAAACCACGGCCTACAAGTGCAACCCGGTATGCCAATATGCCGGTATGCCGGTATGCTGGTATGCCGGTACAGTGGCTTAGCGATTAGTGGACGGGACGACTCGCGATGCAAATCACCGCTCAACTTCATATCAACTCATCTAATATTAACACACTCATTTCTATGATCTGATTCATACTAAGTACTTATACCTATAACGTGTTGGTGCTTGCGTAGTTTACACGTAGTTTCAACGAGGATTTCTGTTGGCTTTGTTCATTCTGGTTTTAATGTGAAAGTAAAATTACGACCGATTTCGATGAAAATGGGTTGACGCAGGAGCATGTTGTGTACAGTTGCGTATTAGAACCGATTAACATCCCCCCGACACAAAATTACCATCTTGGTGGCTGATTTCTGGCTCTTTTAGAAAAAAAAACAGTCAGCTTCCGACCACGGGAAGGTGAAACACTTGCCGCCAACTTTTACATCTATAAAGGTTGCGTAGGTGTGTGTGTTTTTTAGCGGATTCGTCTGTGCCAAGTTTTCTCATTTTCCTGAAGGGCGGAACGATGTTTTTGAGAAAGCTTGTAGCCACCTTCTTACTGTAAAATATAGACATTAGCACTAAGTAGGGCTCAAGCTTTCAAGGATTTTATTTCATTACAATTTCCTGTCCCTTCGCTTAACTTTTTAAAACTCTGCTTGGCAGATTTTTACTTAAACTTCGACGAAGAGGGAGGAATGAGAGTCGACAGAGGAAGACGGCTAGTGAACTGTTTTGTTGTGTCTTTTATCTCAGTTTACGTTTGAAATGCGAAACACTTTTCTCCCTCCATTAGCATTTAAAAAGAAATAAAGAAACGGTCTTCGCTCTCCCCCTGGCACGGCACGGCACGGCACATATTCGTTCGTTTTATTTTAGCGTACACCTAGCCCGGAAAGAGAAACTAATGTAACGAAAACTGAACTTTGCTTTCAAATAAAACCTAGCCCGTTTCCTAACTCATTTTCAGAAAGTTAGCAGTACCTTTTAATCAGAGATGGCGTAAATGCGTAAGGATGTACAACACGTTATCTACGCATGATGACTCCCGTTTTTGTAGCCGAAAAATGGTGTAAAAATTATAACCATTGAAAATTTCTATGTGCAATCGTATTGGCACTTTATGATTGCTGATTTTAGGAGATTCATTGCCTTCAGTCAAACGTTGCTGTCATCATACGATTCCACATGACATTACCCCACCAAGGTCAGTGGTCAGTGGGTGAAAAAACGATAGCATCTGATTGGTTTTTTCCAGGGTAACAACGGATTGTTAGGTTTTTAACGAACGACTGAAACACAGGCTCTATTTCACTTGCTTTTTGGAACCAGGAGCATAGAGTTGTCATTCTCTGGCGCCGGCAAGTCCACCGGTGTACAAGAGGCTCCTCACGCCGCCGGAGTCAGAGCCTTGCATTCCACCTCCAGAACAACACGGAACACATTCAATCTACGTGCGTTATTTAATAGCAGCCAATCACGTGGCAGGGATGTAGTTAGTCATGCAAATGCATTTCGAGTCAAGCAAAATGTCCGGCTGGTGGTTAAATCTGTGCCAATAACGACGAACGGAGGGCGGGAGGCAGGCAAGGGGAAGGAGGGAGAATCATTTGCTATTACACTCAGTCGACCGTGTAGAGTCCGGAGCAAATTACAACTGAATTTGCAACTCTAATAATCTAAGCGAATAATAAATCATAGAGCAGATTGATGGCACAGAGTCAATCCAGTTAGATCAGACCAGATTATCTATAATGCAACCATTCTTGATTGTTACTGGCTATAGGATTGCCCGAATAATTAGTTTTGATTGCTGATTAACGCAATTTCAGCCGAATTAGGTAGATGTAGGAATTTCGGACGGAGCGCGCGGTTCAATTAAACTGTGAAAAATAATTTCACGTGGACCCTTGATCAATGTGAACAAGATGTGCCCGCGTGTACAGTACATCCATATTTCCATTAATTAAAACTCGTCTCACCAATCACTGATTTTTGTTGGTGCAGCATGTATTTCAACCCCCTTCAAAGCTATGGCTTGATACAGATGAATAACCTAATTTTGCATTACTGTTTGCGAGAGTAATTTATTAGAAGATATCAAACGGTAGCATGGACGAATGCTGTAACAGAATTTGTCACGTCAAACTGAAAATGTCAACATCCATGTGCCCCCGTCTCTCTGGCCCCCTTCCCCACCACCCCGGCGCCGGTCGCCCCCATGAGTGGGATATAGGTTGGAGGTTTCGGGGGGGAATAAGCTCATGACATATTCATGGTTCATTATCATAGGGAATGGGCTCGTCCCGTTTGATTGGAAGGGGGTAGAGTACACATGTACAATGTAGCTGCACATACACATACACACACGCATACACACTCATACACAGATACACAGGGTCCGGCGCTGTGTCGACCGACAGAGACTGGCTCCTGTAATAACGCCAAGCAGTGTGTTCGCCCCAGGACCTTGCAACCCACACTTGTAATTACATACATCATGGGAAAAAAACACTCGGACTCATAATAATGTATGAGATTTTTTAATGGTTCAGAAATTGAACTGAAGTAGTAGTGTGTCTATAGTATTGTACGCTGTGTCCGGGCTCTTTTCCTTTTTTTTAAATCAATATAGAAGCGAAAGAGATGAAGTGTTGTTTTAGTTTTCATTTTTTAGATACGTGTGAGATGTGGGTGTGCCCGTTAGCAAAGCGGAAATTGTATACTAATGGAATTTATATTCGTATTTAGTGAGTTGTTTAATTGCATGTGTATTTGAATTAGTATTTATTTCATTTTTGACAGCGCCCATACTAACTGAGAAAGCCCACTGGACCAGCAAGAAAAAAATCTACAGTAAAGTAAGGAGAGCTTTCGTCTCTTGCTTTACGTCAAACTAGAAGCCGAGTGCGTGTGCCATGCACGCACGGTGGATAGCTATGTGGAACAACTCGCACCAACACATATCACGAAAGCAATAGTCTTCAAATAGACGAATCTTTCACAATATGTAAATAATAATGATGGCCCCGAAGAAGCTTTCAATACCGTTAGCGAAACGTGGGCAGTTTGTTTGTTAGAAGCTCTCAGCAATTAAACCCATTTACTAACAGTTTGTTTGTTAGAAGCTCTCAGCAGCTAAACCCATTTACTAACAGTTTGTTTGTTAGAAGCTCTCAGCAATTAAACCCATTTACTAACAGTTTGTTTGTAAGAAGCTCTCAGCAATTAAACCCATTTACTAACAGTTTGTTTGCTAGAAGCTCTCAGCAATTAAACCCATTTACTTACAGTTGTTTTGAAAAATAGTGCTGAAATTAGGCAGAAGACATGAGTCTCAATAATTTAATAATAATGATGTGATTTATGTACAATATGCGTTCTTAGGGGTGCTTTGGTAAATTTAAGCTGTGGATGGGCTGATGTGTTAAAAGGAAAAGTTTTAACACAGGTTCTTAAGGGGAAAATAATTTACTTTGCTAGTTTCTCGGGAACATTAGGATAAAAATGGATTGTCTCTCAGAAAATATCATCAACGACGAGATTTATCTACAAAATAATTTTGAGGTGCTTTGGTAAGTTAAGGCTGTGAACGGACTGATATGTTAAAAGGGAAAGTACTAACGCAGGTTCTTATGGTTCTTTGCGAGGGGTCCCGGGTTTGATTCCCGGAACAGAGGCACGCTTTTCCCGTTTCGCTTCACTTCCAATATTTTCAATATAAGTTTCATATGGGTGCTTTTGTAAGAGTAGGCCGTGGATGGACTGATGTGTTCAAAGGGAAAGTATCAACACCGGTTCTTATGGGGCAAATAATTTACTTTTAATATCTCTAAAGCTTTTAAAAAAACTGCTAGTAAATGGGTTAAACTGCTGAAAACTTCTAGCAAACAAACTGCCAACAAAAAGCTATTTGCTAAAAGTGGATCAATCTCTCACAGAATATAAACAATGATGTGATCAATGTACACTTGGACACAGAAAAGCGTCCACTCGAAATATTTACAAGTCCTAAGTAAGGTTCGTTTGAAAATAATGTAGATAAGTCGGCTACAAACCATGCTGTATGCCATTTGCTTTGTGGGCCTGTACCTCGTTATGATAAATCAGGTTTCCTTATCAGTTGATGCCTGCCCTTTGAAATGAGGATCGACCAAGTTCACGAATATGCTTCTCGCGAGTTTTATATACTATTTCAGCACACCCCCAGTGACCTAGAACTCGTAATTTTGAGAATGCAGAAATAATACGAAAACTTCCTGCGTCTTCTCTTTACAACAAACACGTTGATGTACTAATCACTTTTCCAGTTTTTTGGAAAAAGTTGGTTTCCTGAGTGGAATTTAATTTACTCTTTTTTTCATTGCTTCTGTTATCTCTGAATCAAGTTATTAGTTTGTTCTGAGACCCGACATTTTTTATGGCCGTAGGTTACCTCGTTCTTGTGGGTCAGATATAAAACAAGTACCTACAGGAGAATAGATGATTAACGATGTCGATTATTACGATGCAGCGAGGAAAAATCAAAGGATTGTCATTTTGAGTATATTTTACGTCATCGAAGTATTTGCCTAGATTATCCAATAGAAGGTAAATGTTTTTCAACTATTACTATCAACAGTAAATAATTCGTTTGGTTACAGCACGGGTGTTCGGGCGACTAGAAGAAACGAAATCGCGCTGTAAAAATGAACTTTTCTGCGAATAATGAATGCTATAATGGCACAGGCGTGTGACGAAAACTTTCGTTTTCGAACCTTTAACATTTTTTAATGATTCAGTGATTGTTTAGGAAATAACTGAATTTTCCTGTCGGGAATGACTGATTGGGAAATAAGAACATCCAGCTATATTGCTTTACCAGTATGGTTCTGCAGTTCTGCTGCCATCATGACAAAATCAAGTGAACAAATATTCGGTATGCACGGTTGATATGGTTTGTTGAAACCCCACTGATAATAAAATTGGTTTGCCATCATCAGGCAGCTTCCCTAAGCACGTGGCTTTCTGAACCATGTGCTCAACCTCTACCTGGCTACCTAGCAAACCTTCATTGGGACTTGTATACATGTCGATGCGACGGTTTTATGTGTCCAGAAGTGAACAATATAAGTTCGTTAGGGGTGCTACAGCAAGTTAATGCTGTGAACGGACTTTTGTTTAAAAAGGGAACGAATTAACACAGGTCCTGCAGGGGCAAAGATTGAAAGAATAAAAATTAACTCCGACATGCTCTGACACATAATTTTCGAGTACGCATTGGAATTCAACAAGCTTTCAACTGTTCTCCGCCACTTCCGTTACAACTTTCGGTCACTTTTCTGTGCGTTTCCACATCCGCCGCTAGAGTTGAACTCGCTTGCACGCGGGACTGTGAGCGTTTTCCCTTCTCCTTGAAGAACCCGAACCCCGAGTGAGCAAGAAAAGCAAGCATCTCGGACAAGCGATCGAGAACCCGAACCCCAACAACCAACTGCATCGCCGGATTAAAATAATATCCCCCATTTTGTGCCCACAGAGATGCACGACTCTCTTCAACCTGCCCTACCCCCCTCGCCAGCGTATCCATAGGCAACCAGCGACGCAGTACTTCCCTACTTTCCCCTACTACGCGCCATGAATAATTGATTGGCCGAATGCCTGTGTCGGAATAACAATGGCGACACTTCAACAATCAGACTCACTAGGAGATTGGTCGACGTCGGTACGCATGCGTCACAAGCGTCGAGCGTCGCGACGTCTTCAAGGCGCCGGGCTCACACACGTGTGACAACCGTCGCCGCGGTCGGCCACGTGTCGCAGCGGACCACTTGGCACGGTGCTAGAACCACTTGGCACGGCACCGGCGGTTTTCGAGCAGGGTTGGATTGGGTAATGTTTACCGACGCACTGAATTGACAACTGACTCTGTGGTACTGGTCTATTGGCGTCGGTGAATGATAAGGTGACAATGAGGGTGATGATGAATCTAACAGGGGAGAGGAGAAACCCGATGCCAGCACGTAGCCAACTTCTGTCGAAAAGCACCAAGGGGACCACCGCTTAACGTCTCGTCCGAAGGACGGCAAAACTCGAGCAGCATTGGATTCCTCCACGTATCCGTGCCGTAGAGAGGTGGATTGCAAGGAGAAGTTGTACTAGCTTCAAACCCTCCAGCCTCTCTCCCGAACAGAAATGGACTTTGGTATGAATGGTCACCCATCCAACCTTTAGTCTATCGCAATGTTGTTTAGCAATTGGGTAGCTTCGGTGATCTCACGAGAACCGGTACATCCAACATGCCAAGCCGTTCGGTTCCCAAGTCGGGACACCTGTACCATTTTAAGAGCCATCTTTCAAGCAAGGCGCGTATAGCCGCCAAATGAGCCAATTTGTTTGCAGTGTGGCCAGACGCTCATGGGAAGGAAAGGTTGGTTCAATCAGTTATGCACTTCAGTTGTGCAGTGCGTCGGTAGTTACGGTCGTCGGTTGATATGTATCCGGGCGCATGTTTTTTTTGGTTATCACGGTAGTCGAATCGTCTCCCTAAAATATCTTGCAGGCCTTGCAGTAGAACCGCGACAAGATACCAAGTTAGTTCAGAAATGTTTGACATCACGGGAGCACTTCCCCTCGTAGGCGACCCAGGAATAGGCTTCGTCCCGGCAACAGCTTTCCCCTCTTTCCTGTCAGGTTCATCATCACCCTCATTATCACCGTATCATTCACCGACGCCAATAGACCAATGCCTCAGGGCCAGTTGTTAATACAGTGCGAAGCTAAACACCACATAATCAAACTTTAGAAGCAGTTTCAATTTTTTTCAGTACCGCAGTAGTTTATTTTCGTTTGAAACACATCATGTCTAGAATGCGTTGGGATTTTGCAATACATTTGAAGTGCTCAACAAACCTTAGCAATTCGAATAGCGCCTTACAATTGATTTGGGGGGGGAAACAGTTGCCGTTTGCTCGCGGGCTGGAGGAAAAGGGTTCACGGGCCGTGGGTTGCACACGCCTGGCTTCGAGCAGGCTGTGCAAACACGACGTCACGCATGTCACGTGACGCATAGCACGTGTCAGCGTGGCCGTGAGACGCGGCTGACAAACGCCACGCAACGAAGTTCTATTAGGACACCTGCGAAACACCCAAACTGACAACAGACCTTCTAACCGACTGACTGACAGTGACAACGTAGCACGTACTGAAAGTGAAGCCAACGCTTTAGTTTCGTTTCTTTAGTTAATGGGGAAGGATTTCAGTGGTCATTTCGTAGAAATGAACGCAGCAGGTCATGTGACAATGGTGATAATACTCTGATTTGGTAGATTGGCAGAGGTTCTTTCATCGCGTTGGGTAAGACCAGGAGTCCGGGTGCTACGAAAGCATGTCGACTTGTGAACTAACTAACATCTTTCTTATAATCGTAGGACGTGGAGTATTAAAAAATCATCATTACATAGCTTATAAAGTTACATTAATCACAAAACAGGCTTCAACCTTCCAGAAGCGTCTGGAGTTAGAAAGTGTAACTAAATTTCTCGTGATTTTTGCAGTGTAAAATTAGTAAACTGCTTCATTCTCCATCTGTAAGGCGCCCGCGGGCCAACCATGTAATATGACGTGCAGACACTCGCCCAAAAGGGCCACCGTCAATGCTCAATTTGAAGCCTTTTTAGAAAGCCACAACAGAAAAACGAAAGCAAATTTGAAAAAAGTGCTTCCGAATAGACCTAGTTTGTTCTTCCATCTCCAACTCTCTCGCTTACTATCATAGGTTATCTTTAACAATATAGCCAGCAGAGATATACAAAAATACGTCGGATTGAGGTTTCTTGCCCGGCTCACCATGATAATGCAAAGCAGATACGCCGATTCCTGTCGAGGGGATCTGAATTCTTAATAAAAATTACCCAACAATTGTGACTTTTAAAGGACAGCATTTTTTACCATAGCTTTTTGGGCCAGCTAGCTTAGTTAAAAGCAAATACCGTTGGAAAGATTTTATTGTGCAACATTATAACTAGAAGTATTAATTAAATACTGAGCATAATTACGCGCATGTTGAACTGTTGGATGTTTGTCGTTCGACGTCGTATTTGGTCGACGAATCCCAGCACTGCAGATGACAAGCAGATGACAAGCAGATGATGAGCAGATGATGAGGAAACGGCACAAACACACAAATGATCTCGATCTTGAAGTTTTATAAGTTTAAGAGAACGCCATAAGGACCAATACTAAAGAATTGACATGACAGGCTATGTCACTTGGGCCAACATGTTCTAAGTTAACAACCTTCCTTCCTTCTGCTTTGACGATATGACAATGTCTGACCTGATCGAGGGTAGGGTTGATTATACAACGATGTTTATACTAATGCCATGTACCTTGCAAGGTCGGGCATTCTCTTTTATCCGACATCAACAAACCGCCCAATCATGATTGCACCACATTTTCAACTGTTCTCAAATTCCTGAATGAACATATGATAATAATAACCATTTCGTTCAAAAACCCAATGCTCCCTGGAAACTAAAGCAAATACCTAACATCACTACCTTTATGAAGGCAATAACAAGTAATTGACATTTTTTTCTATTTTGTACGTGGTATGAAACAGCGACAGATGTCTAGTTTACGTTGTTTGTTGCGTGCCTCTTTGGAATTTTGTTTGATACTTTTTGACCCTCAAAAAGACCTGAAAAAGTGTGAGACGTGACGTTTTGACAGCGTTGGCGCCAGGCGCTTCGCCAACGCCAGCAGCGTTGGCCAAAAAGTATTTCAAATGAGCTATTCGATTTAGTTTGGATGCAACGTGTTTTATAATTTTTATGAGATGGCGTCTATAAATGGCTGCTATGGCATGCCAAATAAAAATATTGACTTCAATTTTAGAGCTTTTAGGAGCAACGAGCTTTCGCTCAGTGAATGCGATGCGAGGCGATTTAATGCCACTGAGAATACAAACAGCGTGTTGGAACACCAGCGTTTTCACTTATAAACAGTTACCTCCTATATATTAATATAATCTTCTACATGAGCTGAAGTGAGACTGAATTCCTAGAAAGCCATTTCCCCCATCTTTACCCGTGGCAATTCCTCTCGTCCCATAAAACGTATGTGTGCCAAAATACGATGAACACATCAAATTATGATGACATTCAAATGTTTTAAGTATCCAGATTCGTTCCCGAAAAGGATGCGGCTCCCTCACGACCAATCTTCAGACGCTGAAGGAAATGAAACTCACAAACAAGAAAACCTCAAATAAAGTCAATGCTGCGTACGCTACGAGATTAAATCGGATTTTTGCCTCGGATCTTATTAGACTGAGACAATTCTCTTTGAGAGTTTTTTTAATGGTCGGCCATGACCGGCAAGCCCGAGCCCCGTCTAATGCCCTCCGGCCGACCCTGGGGTGTTCAACCCCTAAGATTACCAGACATACCGGGGAACCACGAGGGAGGGCTGAGAGCTGCACTTGCGCGCACTCACTTCTTTTGGGCACCCAGGGCACCCAAGTCTTTAGCTCCAAGATAAGGGTTAATGGGAAAGAGTGCATTTTATCAATAACTTTGCTCGTGAGTGACTCTGAGCAGTGTAGATACTGTATGTAAATTAGTAAAACGCTGTGCGCTTTTGTGTTGCGTTAAATGAGCTCGTGGGGACTTTGTCGGGAAAATGGTCGTTTGACAGATAGAATTTTTTATATAGCCAGAGAAATTTTTATTTTATCGTACTCTACAACTAGAAAGAATGCTTTGTTGCTACGTCTTTTATTAAAACTTCCCCGTGTTATTCTCATCGGACTTTTGCGATTTTCAAATATTCTTTTAGAAAAAATCACCGAACTGATTAAACTCAAAAACTATCCCCATTTAATTCAGTATAGGGTTAACACTCACAAGAAATGTAAGCCTGATCGGTCATTCCATTTCTCCTGTGGAACACCAACAAGAAAAACGAAGACGCCTCACTCGATCGCTCTCATAAACTGTAGGTATCTATCTGTATCTACCATCTTATCTAGACAGAATATTTGTGCATCTTGTGTTTAGATTCCAGACTTCAGATAAAAGATTCAAATTGGTGTGTTTCCGTTAGGTTGTTTAGTATTTTTACTAAATTTAGTCTAATCCGGTGTTTTCAAATTTTGTGCAGAAATCAAATTGTTACAAGGCTGTCAGTTAAGTGTGTTAGATATTTATATCCATTTGTTGCTTCTCATGACAATTTGTTTCTATTCCTATAATTTTGTTTAGCTTTAATAATTTTTGAGTATCTTGTATCTGTACGTAGATAGCATCAAAACTCGAACATGTTGTCTGGCGTCTAGATGCAATATTTTTGAAGTATCGTATCTTGTATCTAGATCAAATTAAACAGTATCTAGTCCCACACACTACTCATGAGCGAGAGGAAATGTGTGAAAGCGTCGATTCGGACAGGAACGGGTTGAGTTTAAACTCGATGTTTTGCCCTGGGGATGAGCAGTGATGCTCTTTTCTCGAACCGTTGGCACATCTGGAAAATCGCCCGGTCACAATATGTGCTCCGACGTGACCTAAGAGCAATGGGGTGGAGGGGGGAGGGGGCGCGTTAAAAACCGGTAGTTCACCCCCACTGGCAGCTAACATGTTATATATGGAGATGATCCCTTAACATCTGTGATGTGATACCAGGCTAAATCAGGATCTAATAGACTTTAGGCCCGGGCAATCCCTCTCCTTTGGGCGGATCAAGTCCCTAACCTAATGTTCGCACATCAACGCACCCCTCCCGCCCATTTCCTCGGCCCCTCGCTCGCGTCCCAAAGTACGCTTTACAATGAACAAGGCTCCTCATAAAACAGCGTCACTTTGTGTGTATTGAGAGCATTACACTGCCGTGATGAATAATGATAATATACACTATTTGCTTGCTAGGTATATCAAATATCAATTTGCGCTCAATGCCTTAATGTGTTTCTTGATACAGCATGAAATCACAGACAGTAGATCAGATAGTGGTGTTGTGTTACGAACAAAAACGGAACGAAATAATATGACAGGTTACAGACAACACGAAATTGATATTTATCATAATCTGTTCTGAGCAAATGTTGTTTTTTGTATACGGCAGATTTTGACCAGAGAATTTGTAGCGTGCAGGTGAAAGGAAAACTTTCTGTTGCTCCAATTTTCATTTTTATGTGCAAGGCTTACGTTTAATTTGTATTCCGCGAGGGTAGAACGTTGGGCAGCTTAATGATATGTGGTATACACTATACACCCACTCCGCGGTATTCGGGAAGCGCTACTTTCGCTTTCCACTGTTTTGGTCGTAAAACGTGTGAAATTCGATCCCAGTAAAACTCATTGTCATTTATAGGATCAAGTATTTCTTGGTTTTATTTTACTACCCTGTTGTAAATTGCCTTTGGTCATCTATTTACTAATTCAGTGCATTCAACAGAGGAGCGCGTCGAGCGCGAATTGAAGGGTGGTAAAAGTAAAACAAATGCTCGACCTGCAGGATGGGGCGCTTGGCCGCAAGGTAGATACAAGATGCGACCAAAAGATACGACGCCATTCCAATAGCAATTCCGAACAGGCGGCATATGTCGCCAGCTGATGGCGTCGTCTTTACGACCCCATTTCTTTGACATTGTTTTATCCAAATGTAAAGTGACAAAAAGCATGCAATGCGACGAAAACGAAATGCCGTGCAATGATTTCCAACTGGATCTGGGATTTCGACGGCAACACACATCGGCAACGCAGTCAGCAACTGGCTCGCGATCGTTTTTAAATGGCCAGGAAGAAGGGACAGTTTCATAGTATGTAAGAAATTTCTGACAACGAATGACGATTCGAATTACTTTGAAAAAATGTATCAATCTGGGCGTCCGCGAGAAAACGCTGCGGAGTTTGTAGAAATATTTCCAAAATCCTGGAAGTTTAACCAAGCAGGCTAGATTATTATATACGTTAGCGTCATTTGGCTCATCTGATTGATTAGAAAAGAAAACAGAAGGAAAAAAACGCTTCAAATTCGCAGTGGTTTTTCGTGTAAGCACTGCTTTTTAAACCTGTTTTTCGTGGCCAAATGTTTCGTCAAATCATTTGTTGGAAACCTTTTGACAAAAAGTTTGACAGTATTTCGCACGGTTCAAGGGAAGTTCAAGGCAAGGTTCAATCGAGTGTGACGTCGTACACGCACTGGTTGCTGGTTGGTTCATTTTCATAGAAACCTTCAAATAGTTAGATGGAATTATACCCGGACCAAATTGAAAATTTGTGGGACACAAAGATTTGATGCAATTATTTTTCACCAAATTTGTGCTTTTTCTATCAACTGGGTTTGATCGAATGATTGTATCAAATAATTTGACGATACATTTGTCAGTGTAAAACAGGTTGTACAGTGCGTAATTACATTGATTTTAGTGAATCTGGTCTACCTTCTTGATTTTAAGTTTCCAGAAGATGTGCTTAACACAGTGCTAACATGATGGTGCGGAGGGTCAGGGGTATGTGATGATATTAACCACATGTATTTTCATTATTTTTAAACCCTTCTTGTGATCTAATTTTTTGTGGTCAAATCATTGTATTACTGTGAATTATTATTGATTGCTTTGTGTGTAGTTACCTATATGATATTATTATGAATAACAATGAGTGGGTGGGGTTTCTCTATGTCATAAAGAGGAAATAAATAAATAAAATCATCTTAAGACATCTGATTGACGTGTCTATTTGAACTAAACGCGTCGATAAAAGCCAAAAACCTGCACTAAGCAAACGAAACAGAAGTGAAACTCTACTCTTAAACGTAACGAGCAAATACCAAGTCGCCACTTTTTCGCTGGCCTCACAATGCACGTGGCAGCCGCAAAGTAAACAAACGTGAATAAGGAGAAGCTGTAGAAGTTAGTTGTTTGTGTTGATGTGGCCGGGTGTAGGTCTAGCATAGGTGGGTACACATCGCCTACGCTGCAGCGGCAGCAGCACTAGCAAGCAGGCTTCCAGGGAAACCTAGATTTCCCCAGGGGTCACTTCAAATACACCACTATCTCACCTCACCTGACCCCCTCAACCGAACTAACTCCGGTGCAAATGAACCGCACCAGCCTAACAAGACACGGGCCAATTACACACTGTGCATTCCAAGGCATCCTCCAAGCAAGCTAGCTAGCAACAACAACAAACAAATGCAGTCAAGCCTCCGAAAAAAGGAGATAATTTCACGTGCAAGTGGTCGACGCCAAGAGACAGCTTCGTCAATATTGAACGCACTTGTAGGTTTGCACGCAGTAGCTGAGTGAATAAATACAGAGTAAAGTGTGTGCGTACGCGATGTGAAAAAGTGACAATCGTCCCAATGTGTTGCGAGTTAATGTTGGCACCTGCTAAATACACGTCGAGTCGCCATTTCACAAAGTGCGTAAAGGAAGACAGTTGAAACACCGATCTAGGATGGTCAGGTGAATTTAATTTACCCCGTCTGATTGATCACACCATCAAACTCCGCTAACTACCTCGCTATAACTCATACTGAGATGCGTACTTACTGTATTTGAGACAGCTTAGTTTGCACTTCTATTTCAACATACTGAGAGTATTTGCCAGTTTGAACGTAGTCATAATGTCAAACGCTGAGTGAAACTGATATTGTCTGTTTATTACAAGCTGTCACCGTCTGCGGGCACCTGCCCTTGATAAGCAATTGCCACTTGGTTACCCCGATTTCCGGTGACTTTTCAGAAAAAATATCCTACAGTATTAAATTTTTAAGACTTATGTCTTCTGACTAATTTCAGCACTAGTTAAAAAAAAACTGCTAATAACTGGGTTAAACTGCTGAAAACTTCTAACAAACTAAAGTTTTCAGCAGTTTAGCCCAGTTAATGACAGTTTTTTTTTTAATCCTACAGTATAATTTTGAATTATATAGTCTAAGTTTCGTCGTATTTCGTGTTCATTTTCCCCGGTGCGAAGCATTTCGAGCAAGTTTAAATCGCCGTCCAAACCATTAGTAATATTATTCGAAGAGAACGTCGGGAAATCCTGTGGACATTTTACTCATATCCTACAAAGGAATGCGCAACAACTTCGCAATGGAAAGAAACAAAACGCCAACAACCAGATCTTCCTACCGCGAGGCCCAGCTCCGTGCCCCCGGGGGCGTGATTTTGTCTAAATGGGGCGACTGGTTTAAGAGTGTGTCGCGCGCCGGTGCATCAACATTCAGGGAAATGCTGCACGAGGACAGCCCTAAGCGCCCTAACAAATCCCATCAAGCGGATTAAGCGTCGGTAATGGCAAAGTCTGTCCGAGTTTGCAGATGCATTGCACAAGCAGCTTCCTTTGAAATTCGCGTCCAGTCGCCAATTAATCCTCGGCCTCACTTTTACTTCAAACAAGTTGATTTGCTCCAAAACTAACCGTGATTTCCGTTTTTCTTGTAGGCTGTACCATCCGCCTTAACAACCCTAATGTGCGTGGTAAACTTAGCGGGATTGAGCTCGATGGCTTACTATTAATCATACACCGAGCTCTTGGAACACCTAGCTGTGTCACTGTGGCTGCCCTGCAGCCCGACGCTTTGGAGATGGACCGAATTCTATACTAGCCCATTTGTAGTGGGCTAGTACGATTGATTGATTGATTGATTGATAAGTGCTGCTAAACGACGCACTGCATTGACAACTGGCTCTGCGGCACTGCGTCTATTGGCGGCATTAAATGATAGAGTGATGATGAGGGTGACGATGAACCTAACAGGGAAGAGGGGAAACCCGGTGCTGACACGTAGCCTAATCCTGTCAAAAAGCGCCAAGAGGACCACCGCTTAACGTCCCTTCAGAAGGACGGTACAACTCGAACAGTATGGGATTCCTCCACTAATCCGTGCTGTCGAGAGGTTGTTGGCAAGGGAAGTGAAGCTGATGGAAAAGCTTCAAACCCTTCAACCTGTCTTCTGCACAGATTTGGGTTGAATTCAGCCAGTAGCCCAGCAAAATGTTGCTTAATTTCGATGATGTGATGAGATCCGGTGTATCCAACACGCCAAACCGTTCAGTATGGGTGGCGGGAGATTAGGTGCTACATGTAATTTGTCATGGTAAAGCACCAGGCTGACCTCGTGTGGTCACTACCAGTTAGTAGCTGCTGGTGAATTTCAAATATTTTCAGCTATTCCACTTTTACTCTGTACTTATTCTTTCACTTTTTGTCTCGTTCCCAGCAACGCATGGAGCGATGACGGGCCCAAACAAGAGATGAGATAGTTTGTACGAAAAGCGTTCTTTAGAACAAATTTGATAATGCTAAGGTTTTCACGGTTCGGTTTCTCTCGGGGCACGGTATCCGCGTGTTTAGCGACTTGCAATCTCGAGGTTTCGGGCTCGATTATAATGACCGTCGAACCTGGTTGTGGTATTTGGTGATTTCCAACAAACATTCCAGGCAAATTCTGGGATAGTTTCTCCACCAAAAGGGCGCGGTTGCCTCCTTACCCCGATCTCTTTCCATTCACTACCCATGACAAGCCACAAGGCCTGGAAGGTGTGGTCTTCCCGAAACCAAAAAAAAACAATTTCTTAGTGACCGGCTACCTGGTCACGTGGTTTTCTGTGATTTTCCTGAAACCTACTACTGCTTGGGTGCCTGTTCTGCTTTCACCATGGAGGGTGGCATTTTTTGTGCTTCTGTGACGTGATATAGTTTTGTATTCTGTAATCATAGTCGGACTAATTGTACAGGATTTTGAATTTTGAGTAGTTAATAAAAAAACTGCAAAATAAAGTTGTGCTGGTTCATCTCGAAATAAAGTAAGACAAGAATTTTAATTGCACTGCAAAGTGCATTACATTCTTTAAAAAAATGATTCACAGACTGGGTAATGAATATGCTGATTGAATTCGTCTTAAGTAATTTCATCTAGTTTAAACTTTCATGACGTTTCTCTTCATTTTCTTCAAAGGTAAAACACGCTTATTTTTTTGTTAACAAGGTCTAAGTTTAGAAAAAAGACTCCGAGTATAAAAATTAAATGACGCATCAACTCTCCTTTGGTGGACATGCTTTTGGACATAGTACCTCGAGGTTGACTCAGCGCCCCCACGACAAGTGTCCGGGGACATTACAGCTAGCGCCGTCGCACCCCACGGCTTACGGGGACGAACCCTAACTCATTCTACCCCTGCGCCCTCTGGAGACAACGGAAGCGTTCTCCTCGCCTGTCGGTAAAGCAACAACAGGCAAGAGGCGCTGCAGATGGTACCTTGAATGTTGGCGCAAGTTCAGTCTTTGATTATAAACGGCTATCATAGTTTCGACGAGATCACTTTAGTTACACAGAAATGGCCCCTGTTCCACCAAGCAGAAAGGCAGATAACACCACGTAAGAAAACCGTCGTGTACCGGTTATTGCTTCGTTTGATATCCGGCCCCATTAAGTCAGTTAGGGTGATCTCAATTTTCATTCGGCCTACCCAAGGAATCATAAATTGGTCGCTAAAAAGAGATAGCAGATCCAGATCACGTTTGCTTCATTGAACGTTGAAACTCCAGTTCATCAGTTATTTCTATCTTTCTCCCAGCTACCATTTTTTTTCCTTCAGTTCTTCGACACAGTGTCTCGTGACGTCAAGTGTAAACTATAGACCAACAGACCTGGAAAATCTTACCGTTCTTAATGGCCTCGTTATTATGCGAATTGTAAC
Source organism: Lednia tumana (assembly GCA_003287335.1). Taxonomy (NCBI): domain Eukaryota; kingdom Metazoa; phylum Arthropoda; class Insecta; order Plecoptera; family Nemouridae; genus Lednia; species Lednia tumana. Next base: position 18,005 of record QKMV01000815.1, read on the forward strand.
CGTTATCACCCAATCTGATACTTGGTAACTTTTCCTAATGCTATACATTTCTTTGGACGTATATCTCAATCTCTAGGAACAAAACGTCACAATAAAACGTCAAAACTTCATTAATTTCCTAACGTCCATAAGGGGCGATTAGAATGGTAGCGACTCCTTCGGTGGCGTAGTGACGATTGGATAAGCCCAAAAAATTGACAGGGTGGCCCAATGGTTTACTGTTTTCTAGAGTGAGGGGGGGGGGGCATTTTCAGCACAGCCTTCTTCATGACGTATCGCTCGTTTTTACACAATCTGCCACATTGGTCTATTGTTGAGTGTGCACAAATACAGTACATACTGTGAGAGGAGATCATACTGCGTTCCGTTACACCCACAAAATGGGCTTTCTAGCCATACCTTTCTGTGTTAACTGCTCTAGCGCCTCTGGAGGAAAAGTATGCTCTTTAGAGTGTACTGAGTTTCCCGCAAGAGAGGCAGATCGAAGGTCACATGGGCGATAGGGATGATATTTCAGATTAAGTCTCACTGCAACTGTATGCGTAAACGAAATAAATCTCACGAACAAAAATTGTGCAAATTAAAGGAAAATGTTGTGGCTATGATTTTCACTCGCTGGGGGTGGCACATGGGGGGGGGGGGACAGGTTTTTACCGGGGGTATAGCCCCCCTGGCCTCCCACTACCGTCGTTACTGGATCCTTCCGCGCTCTCATGCGGCGTGTCCTGCAACAAGTCTTTAGAGCTGGCTCGGAATTCGTGCGTAAATGGCGATAGATGGCGCGCCCGCTCGGCGATCTCGTGGTCCTGCCAGCATCCGCGGTATACGGTAGCGGTGCCTGACTAGGAGGGGGAGAATAGCAAAAGTGGCGTAACTAAGGGACCGCGAGGGGGGTCCGTGGCTCTAGGGGGCCCTATAATAATTTGCCAGCCATTGGAATATAATAGAGACATGAAAAATGTAGATTTTAGCAGTCGAACCGTGAAGATAAACTACAGCGCACCGAACGGTTTGGCATGTTGGATACACCGGTTCTCATGAGATCACCGAAGTTTAGCAACATTGCGGTGGACCAAAGGTTGGATGGGTGACCATCCATACCAAGGTCCATTTCTGTTCGGGAGAGAGGCTG
>QKMV01000816.1:0-12437 GCA_003287335.1 Lednia tumana
CTAACTTCAAACCCTCCAGCCTCTCTCCCGAACAGAAATGGACCTTGGTGTGAATGGTCACCCATCCAACCTTTGGTACACCGCAATGTTACTTAACTTCGGTGTTCTCACGAGAACCGGTGTATCCAACATGCCAAACCGTTCGGTTTTTTCCTTGCTATTATGTACGAATGCCCGAACGTCCGCGACAAGTGCCGATCACACAATAATGTGTACATGTCGAAACATTCCTAGCCCATCTCTAGCCCATAGAAAACCAGTATCAATTATCTCTCTCTTCTCCACTCACCGCGATCTCTGTCGTTCTCACACACCAAGTGGTGCATCAATAGTTTGAGTTCAAACTCAAACACGAACTCAGATTTGATAAAATATTGTATTGCCATCAGAGTTACGAAAGTGTGCAAAGTTTGAAGTTGATTGAACATCAGGAAGGGGGTTGAAAATCCATTCCAAGATTTGAATTCCACAGACAGAGCAAGTTAAAAAAATCAAAATCAACCCTACTTTGTAGTTCGCCACATTATAAAGTCTCAAGGCCGAGGCTATATAGTTGGTATATACCACTTAGGCTATCCCGAAAGTTATGGCAAATATATAAATCTTGAAAAAGTCTGTTAAATTGTAAAGTTGGTCAAATGAACATGATGGGAATTTGAGACTGAGCGAACTTTACGAAGGAGGCTATTAATCAGTCACTACACAGAAACCCACTAAAACACAGCAATGGTAATTTGGAACTTCAAAAATCCCTTGCTTTAATTATTTTGTTAATGTGCGTCCAATGTTAATCTACCAAAAAACATTCAGAAAAAAACCAAGACAACTCATATTTTTATGCTCGGGGTATTTGCCGTAACAAGCCATTTTACATAAAGGGAAAAAACACGCGCATAAATTTTCCGACAGCCTGAAAAACGGTATAATTTTTTTCTTCACGAGCCATTTTTACGACCGAGTAAATGATTTAGTAAGGTATTCAGCAACAGCAAGCTTGTACTAAGATGAAGTAGGTACGTAGGGGGGAGAGGTGCGATGGCTGGGGAAAGGTGTGCAGTGTGCACACTTTAATGTATCCTACGACACTACGTTATAGTGTGTGTGGGAAGAGTTGAGGAGGGGGGGGGGGGGGGGGGGGAGCGTTTTAATCCTACTTGTAGTGTCTGTGTGAGGTGTAATCTCCCCACGAAGCACACACTGAGCCCTTCTGCATTTCCCTGAAGAAAAGCACTACGTCTTTTGCGAGCAAACCGCTGAGCAGGATAAATAGACGTTCGTGGAAATTCGGTTGCGCGATGGGCAAAATGTACGTGGTGGGAAGTTTTCCGCTGGCACGAAGAAAACCCTCTAGTGCTCTCCGGCATGAGAAAACTGCACTTTAGTGAATAAAAACGCACGCGAACGAAAAGTGTGTAAACTCTTCTTTTACGCGGATAAACAATTTACTGCCAAAGTCTACACAGAAGAAATCATGCAAATTATTAAAAAAAAGTAAACTGCGAACTACCTATAGTTCCTATACTTAAAAAGAAAACGAGCACGATATGAATTGTAAGAGTTTGCTTAAATGAGACCATTTTAGTAGCTATATATATATTAGATAACAATTTTGTGATAGATTGCGCCTCTTTACTGAGCTACTGGATCATTTTTAAATTTGAAATTGAGCTTTGGAGCTTATTGAACGAAACCTACTCTCACATTTTCAATTTGCTCCTATGTGTCTTTCAAAAAATACGCGTGGGTGAAAAGAACTCAGCGAAATTACTTTGCCTCCAAATGGGTCTCATAAAAAACTAAGAAAATTGAGAAGCCTCAACATGTATAAGAAGGCAATGTACACCCAAGCGTTTTCCCAGTGAATATCAATTTAACCGATGGATTTTTCTAATAAAAATCAAAAAATCAAAATTACAAAACGTTTGCAATGAAAAATTATTGACAACCACATTTTTATGCAAAACGTCTCGTTTTTCTTTTTAATAAATACTATACACTTTCGTCCTGCTTACCATTATACATTCACATTTGAGATTTAATTTTAAACACAAGTGGAGTGCTCAAAACAAAAAAAACAATTCAATTTGACTTGCAAATCTAATCCCACGACATTTATTAATTTAACAGATTTCATTCGTACAGCAAACAATATCAACTTGCAAGCTAGAATATGAATATGAAGTAATGTATTCACTGTCCTAGGTTTATCCAACAACACCGTAAGTGTGTTATCCAATTAAATGAGTGTGTGTGTGTTTTTGTGTGTGTGTCAACGAAACACCACCGGTAGCAGGAAATATAAAGCATACTCAGGGGGTGTGATGTAAATAGCCTTGTGGGCGGGCGATAGTTTGTCACACACACTAAGTAGCACCCGGAAAAGCTAGTCAGAAAAACTAGTGGGAAAAACGAACATTAGTTTACTCTGTAGAGTACTGCAATTTACTTCCGTATCTTTCGTATACACCCACATTGAAACATGAGAAAACATGAGTCGACATTCTTCAGCTTTATGGGCAGCGAATCAATTTCTGACATTAAGTTTATTGGTTTATGAACCGACTTCTGGGATAACCCAAAGAAAGTCACCAGTGTACGAACCGACTACCGTAACTACCGACTACCGTAATTATCGACTTGCAGAATCTGAAACCGAAGAATCAAAATTCTAGCAGAAGAAAAAGTAGCATCAAGCGGCACTCAAACCCGAGCCCGACCATACCAGCACGCTGTAAAGGTAGGTGACAAAAACTCACAGCAGTTAACAAGATCCCGATCATACTAGCTGCTATATGACTATGCGCCAGCGCACTGCTAGTGCTCGGTGACTTTTAAAAATTAACTATACGCCAGAAATTGACTAGGTAACGGGTGCCCTGTGTTCTTATGTTTTCACAATTCCCTCGGTAATTTATGCTGTAGATAAAATAGGGTTTCCACTCTTTAATTGTGTTTACCTATATGCTGAAAAGAGACCGCTTGTTGATGTGGACGAAATGGTTAATTATTCGATAAATCCCAATTCAAAAAGTGCTGGATTCATATTTTACGGTAGGGTAATATAATAGCTGATGAATAGGTTTGTTTAGCGAAAATTGGACGATACTTGATCAATATGAATGAAACCCAATAATAAAAACACACTTCTATAACTATATCCAGTCTCTGTGTACAAAGCGTGCATCTAGCGTGGACTTTATCACCCAAGGGACTGCTCATAGCAAGTTAATTCGCTCAATGATATTTTCCGTATAGCAGTCAACATTGTTATGACAGGTAGTAAAGTAATTGCATGTACATAGACAGCTCGGTGCAACTTCACATACTTCAGCCATGAAATATGTTCACATGAAATGCATGTTGTGGTATGGTTATTTTATGTTACGAAACGGATTCAACGGATTCTATTACAAATTACATTAATGTGATTCTAGGAACAAATGTTGAATAAAGGTGGAAAAGATATCAAATAAGTGCGAAATAATAAGCACGGGTAAGTAAATCGAATCATACATTAACGGACTCAAGTTGTGTTGGTTAATATTATACACTATATAAGTAGAAGGCATGCATTGTAATTTATGTACCTGGTTTGCTTTTAGCTGGATTTTGTAGCAGCTCTAAATATATTACATACGACTTGCGCATAGCTGATGAGCATTGTTTTCAAACAATTCACGAATAAATTACACCTATTTTACTGCGATAGTTAAGTAAATTTGCACTGACACATTTGCGCTCTGAGATCCAGCAGATAACTGAGATAAAACATTTCCCAGTTAAGCTTTGGACGTATAGCTTATCTGGTCTGATAAGACGAAAGGTATTTAATTGTTTTGATTGCGCATTACCTATGAACTACTTCAATTATTAATACTTTCCGACGCTCGTGATAACATGATACAACAAACACAAAATCTTTGTGAAGTCTGTCAGGCTATGAGGGTGGGTTCCACTTTAAAGTACCTATTAAACGAAGGCCAACCTTGGGCCACTTTTATTTTTATTTTGCCATCTTACCAACGCTAGCCAGAAATAAAATCTCAAATTCAAAATGGATAAATCAGTTTGCTTTGATCATATCTTTGTGCCATACTTTATAGCACGGGGAATTTATTTCCCTATACGGGAAACTTAGATCATCCCGATATTATATGTATAAATCAACGAAACAATTCATTCGCTGTTGTACTTACTCATCCTTAAAAATATTCCCGTTTTCGGTGCAATCCGCCGACGCAAATACTACGTCAGTGATCTCATTTCAAGATCGCTGAACTTAGTGGTTACTTCACTCAGTCCTTAAGTGTCTAAACCATTTTTTATGATCTCAACTATTCAAAGTACACGATTAAGGAAAGAGACTGCCAATCGAACGAAATAAAAAAACGCATCAATTTGCCCAGCCATTCATCCAAACTAATGTACAAGCCCACACTTTCATACACACGCACATTTACCGCAGAAGATTCTACGATGCTCAAGTGAGCTCTCTTCACAGAGTACTAAAAACAATTCGCTGAGAAACTGCATAGGAAGTTTCAATTTTATTCAATTTACATCGCGCGTATATGCTCTCATAACAATTGTATGTGAACTGACCCGTGCATTGAGGAAACATGTTTCGCTCATCTCACAGTCAGACGCAATCAAAGCCAGCTACATAGTCTCCCAGAGCAGAGCGTTGTTTGCATTTATTACCTCCCTACTTAAAGCAAGTACATCGTACTCTCGAAACATGTTTTGTTTCTTGTAGAAACAAGTTTTTTGTGCATGCCACAGTTTTAAGCTCAGGGGCAAGCTGTGAGTTTTCTTCTATTTTCTTACAGTCGCTTGTCAGTCTGAATACTCCCTTTATAGTTAATACACCCCGCGGCAGTAGTTGCAAGTTGCAACTTTGAATCAGCATTATTTCTACAGATATCTACAGTTTTAACTATAAATGATCCGTTTTAGGCAAATTCAACAAACGATGTTCTTGGAAAAAAGTTTCTTAGATGTGCATTATCTGCGATAACTTCTCATACCTATCGATAATTACACAAGGTTTTTTGATTATGAATCAGATTCTTGAATCTCATCACAAAGATGCATGCCATAAGTAATTACTTACTTTGAACATTCCACGCTGCAAGTGCCAAAGAGGACACACGGAGTGAGAGAAAGAGAAAATTACAAAATGATTGGAAGCACGAGGAAGCGAAAGAGAGCACGGAGAGAAGTTTCATTTTCCCACCCTAGTTACGATATAGTTTGATGTAAAAGTAGGTCGCGTCCCGAAGGCTTTGTCTGGCTGGGATGCTAGCTTTGGAAGTGGAACCCTGGACCATTTATTATTCCCGTGTCATCCAACTGGAGCAGCGTGCTACTAGGTCGAGGGACGGGGCCAGGCGACTCTGCGCTACGCGCTTTCCGAGATCACGGGGCTAACCACATCGCTAATTCTTCAGGGCTTTGAAAACAACCCCAAAAAAACAGGACCGTCGGTGGAGGACTGAGAAAATTTTCAGATCAGAGGGCAGGCACATGACACGGCCCATTTATGTGTGTGGCCCATCTCGGGGATTCGTGCGATACCACCGTCCGGCCACAGCCAAATTCACCTGTCCGGCTCAGTTTATAGCGTGGATGGTTTAACATTAATGAGATAATGTTGCAAGTGGTAATTCATTTATCCTTAAAATTCGGGCTTTTTTTGAGCGACGAAGCTTATTCGTGCATTCGTGGAAGCACCAGCCCTCCCGGAAATGTCCAGCATTCTGCGTAGTCCAGTCCACAGCCGGGAACATGCAATAATGGCTTCGCAATCAACCTGCGCAACGGTTTAGAGCGACTTGCTTTTTGTTATTAATGGTCTGCTTATCGCGAACGAACGTATAGCTCGGAAAAAAGGAGGAATTCCCCGGAAAACTGAGTTGGCTCACTCGTTAGCAATTCGGGAAAACTCGCTTCTATATCAAACCGATCGCGTATGTGATCTGAATGGGAAATTCATCTGGGGGCTGATTTTACAATCTTCCGTCATCACATAAAATGTATGTGTGTGTAAGAAATAAATTGTCCGTTATTCTAGCTCGGAAATTTCAGTTCGAGACTATATTATTCGTGTATAAAATCGCAATTCCTACCATAACAGGGTGAGATTTTCGTATATGATAAGTTGGCTCACGTCCCTGTAATTTGTCCATTTATAATCAGTTGGTAGTAGGTCATTCGTGGAGTATCTCCGACAATGTACCAACTTATCCTAACTTAATCATCTACGTGCAACCAGAGAACATGAAGCCCGCGACCTCCACGAAGTTTGATGCTTTATGAATTCACGGCACTTCCACCACAACTCTAGGTAGAACGGGAGTTGTTAAGGCTGAACTTTATGTCACCTAGTATTAAATTGAAAGACGTTGTGATACCGCTGAAGCCCTGTATCAAAGTGATGCAGAATTAATTGAGAAATTTCTCCCAAATTCCAAAGTAATTGGGAAATTAAAATGTGATGAAATGTGGCGTTTTCTCAGATTGATATTAATATTGATGGAAACCATGAAAAAGGCTCACGAGAAGATTGCAAAATAATTGGTCGGAAACTTTTAGAGGCTGTAATTACGAAATATAAAGCTGGTAATTAGACAAGATACAAATACACTGCGTCATCATCCTATTATGCAAATTACTCCAGTTAATTATTGCTGTTCTCATGCTCAAGGGGCGTTGAAGAAGACATATTTCTGAGAAAACTTCTCAAAGTTTCACTATCCAATCACTAATCACTTAACGATTAACACCTTCCTCTCACCTCCTTGCTCGAAATTTATAGTGATGAAAGTCTGAAGAAAGTCTGATATTTTTCTATCACGTTAGTTTTTTTTTATAGTGGTGTTTAACGACGCACTGTATTGACAACTGGCCCTGTGGCACTCACGTTAGTTATCTCAGAAAATTTTGATTATGTCGTTAAACACCACATAATCAAACTGTCTTAATATTTAACTTAAACTCGGTACATCTTTGCTGGCGTTGACTTGATAGGAATATATTTCATCGGACGTAAAGCGGGTCAAAAATGAAACCTTGGTTGCTGGTGGCTTGATCTAAAAACAGAACAGTCGATCCAATTTTGACAGAGCCGTAAGAGCGATTAAAATCCACGGGGACTCCGGACCTAAAGAAGCTAGAACCGAAATCGGAAAATAGTACAAGAAAAATCCCGCGAACCTGGCGACGAGCGTGTTGTCGGGGGAGGCACAAGATTGGAAAGCCTGTTACCGTCGTCATCGAAGCAAAGATGGGAATTGAAAAACACAAATGCATTGCAGGTATACAGTTTTTCTCCTCGACACTGGCAGGCGAGCGACGCGCTACAAATATTTTCGTCATTTTATGAACTAGTATCCTCGTGGTTTTCAAGCATAAATCTAATAATGAAAATTTCACTTGTTTAAAACTTCTCACAAAGAAAAATATCACACGCTTTATGAGTGAATTTGAACGTCAGAGTTTCCTGAAGCAAAACTAAACTAAATTATAACGATGATAATACCAAAACTTGTCCAACTTGGTATGTTTCTCTAAGGGTTGAATAGGTATAACTACAAACAAACTCCCTGGGTGGTTTATCATATACGATCATACAAACACACGCATTTGGCTTCTCTTAACTTGTGTAATGTGTAACACAGTTGAAGTTCGTCCGTCGAGATGGGAATCTACCCTCAAGCGAACTATATGGAGAGACCGCACGGCAATAATTAAATCTCATATTCGCACATGGAAGAAGAGAGATACAAATATCTGTGAAGACTGAACAAGTTGACAGAATGCGTCTACCCAAACTCAAGTTATCTTGAAACCCGCTATCAAAATTGGTTGTTGGAACGAAACTTTATCCAGTATTATTAATATTTATTACAATGTGTACTTATTGTGCAAGAAATGTTAACGAAATTACCGATCACCTGATTTTCCCGTAAATAGTAATTTCAAGAATTATTTTAGATGTTGTACGCCCAACAAAAAACCAAACAGCGTCGTCTTCAAACAGCGAACTACAAAGTGAAACCAAGATTATAATATGTGACGTTCATATGAACTCACATCCAATAAGATTGACGCTCTAAATACCCCCCCCCCCCATAAATAAACAAACGCATTCGTTAAACAAAAATGGGACGTCTTCTCTAAAAAGTACCTAAGGTAAATGAATGCATTCTAAACTTGTAGGATAATAGTGATCAAACCAAAAACACGCAGCGTTGAAAAGAATGTTAATATAAATAAATACATCTACGCTCCTCCTCCCCTTGTCTTCGTCCTCGTGGGTGGATGATGTCACCCACCCACACATACATTCAGATTATATACCTAAATGTCTAAGTTACCACGGCAGGTGCCACCACCAGTCTCAGATTTTATCACGTTAGGGTCAGATCCACCTAAGTATCGGCACAAACCAAACAATTACTGCATTGGCATGATGTTAGCAGTCCGTTAAAACATACTTGACTAGGGCATGGACGCCATGAACTGCAGTAATGTTAGCAGTTCGTTATAACATACTTGGCTAGGAATATTTATGGTATTGATCTTAACTACTAACGGACTCTTTGTGTCTTATCAGGCGCTTACAAACCGGCTCCTATTCCAACTATCAGTGCGTTTTCGAGGTAACTACTAACTACGGGAGTCAGCCGATTATGTTTTGACCCAGGAACCGTATCTCTCTGTATAGCTGTAGCTCGAAGTCCACAATTGCTAAATTGGCAGTATTTTTATTTGCAAGTATCTACATGTATGCGTGGGTGTGTGACGCCACCCAGCCACGAAGACGCTGAAAGGGGGGACGTCTTTATCTATATTGCTTTTTTTTTAAACGCTGCATTTTCCTGTTTTTTTTTAAATATTATGTTACAACATTTAGGAAGTTTCCATCTACCTTAGGTGCTCTTTAGTGAAGACGTCATCTTTTTTTTTTAACGAAGTGGCGTTCTTTTGGATGGGATATAATACTGTAGTAATGTGTGTTACCACGTAACCTAGAGTTGACCCATACTTTCCATATTAGGGACGTTTCAAGCTAATCGCATGCGTTGTTTATATTAATAATGCAAATATTGCTTACCCCCCCCCCCCTCCCCCTCCCATGGATACGCATTTAGCACGCATATATTGGTGTAGCATACGAATATTTTCAATCAAATTTCCACTTGTTTATGCAATGGTTGACCTCCGTCCTTTCCCTTCGGAGCACTGAGTTAACGGTTGTTGACCGATCAAAGTGAGGCACCACTTCAACACGGCACTCAATTAATCGACTAAATATCAACCATCAACTGGTAGCGTGTGCCAATGCGTTGTACCTAGCCATAAGCCATCATAGGCTGGAAGATAATTCTTACCCCCTTCAAATGGAACGCGGTCGCACTCCCGCCATCAATCAGCATTTCGAGTGATGTAAAACCAACAGATGTGAATGATTGAGCATTAATTAGACCGTGCCCATTTGTAGTCGAGTCAAAGCCCGTTGATTATCATTCCAGGCGCATTACTCCCGAAATCGAATTTAAATAAAATTACAATCGGGTGATTTGTGTGCGGCCACGGCGGTTGACGAGCATCGACAATCGGCATTAAACACAACATCCTCTCGATCAGTTCGGTTCGACTCAATCTCCGCAGCGACTTCTCTTCCTCCCGCCGGAAACGGGACGTGAACAATGCGAGTACAGACAGGAATAGTAATTCCAACACGTCGATTACCTTTTCTCTGGTAGTCAGCCTCCCTTATTTTTATCTTTTCAAGTAGTTTTACCACGAAGGAAACATGATGAGCAGTTGTAGAGGTATACTATAAAACAAACTTGACGCGAAAATTTACACGAGCTTGGCGACACTGGTAGAAATTATCATAATAACTTTTGATTTCAAAGATTCCGAACGCCACGAGTTGCTAACTGAAGTCTTCAGTTTAACAAGCCAATAATTTGTGAGAAAAAGTTTCAAGGCGCGTTGAGGCATCAGAATTTCCACCGTCTCTCGTCTTTCGTTCTTTGTAAGATTTAAAATTTGTCAAAACTCAAGCGCGTAGCAACGTCTGAACAAAGATTTAGTTTGGAAATGGGGAAAAGGTTTTTTTTCTCGCTTCAGTCAGTTGGAAGGACCGAACGGGAAATAGGAATGGGTCTACAATTTTGAGAGCCGATTATTAGTATTTAATTTCATGACTAAGACTACAAAAACAAAAGATAACGTTTCATCCGCAATGATAACTTTGCTAACACGACAGTTGGCTATACAGAAGAAAAAAACGCACGGTAACACGTATTAGGATCCAAATAGCTTGCAACCGCTGATTATAAATCTGAATAGGTTCCCGGCCTAGCATGTTTGATCTATCAACTCACACATGTCCAGCAGATGTGAAGCTATACCGGCACAGAGTTACGGCTGCACCCTCTCTTAGCGCATAGGTCGTGGCTCAAAACCTCGGCAGCACGACTAAATGCTCCATGTCAACACAACAGTCTGCAGACAGTCCCGCTCACACCCCATTACCTCTCCCCTTAATATTCGGGGTCGCCTTTTGTTTGCTTTAACTTAAAACCAATCGCGTCCACCTAACATTCTGAAGACAGAGCCGGCTTATTTGCACAGATATTTAAAGTTTAAATGCCAAACCTCATCTATTCAATGCACGCGTGACTGGTGAAATAATACCTCTAGAGTGCAGCTTAGCTATCAAATTACTAACGTGTCCCCACTGACGTTTATAATTACGAAGTACGAAGTGTACGTAACATTTACACATATGAACTTTAATCTGTAAGAAAGTAAACGTAAAAAATGAGGCAGCCGTGTCCCGGTTATATCATATAGGTGTACCTATTTTACCTACAACTCATTTGAACCATTCACACGTGCATTTATACATGTCAGTGAATCAACATTCACAGCTTAGGTATAAGTTTTAGCTCCCGACTTACGTAGTGTTGCTGCAAAGGAGGGTATCTCGAGACTTGTGCATAGGTATTACTACTTGGAGTATATATATATATATCATTTTAGTCCACATAGTCGGTGAATATGCATGTTATTATGCTAATGAGGATTTCAGCTCATGCAGAGGCACTGCACCAATTTCAAAACGTAATCGTTGCCATGTGCATTCATACTCTCGTAGTAGCTGGTTTTGAAAAGCAATGGTTTGCCTGAAGCCGATCTTGTCGTCACAGTATGTCTCACAGTAGCTGCTGCAGTATCTTCCTCGTCCTTCATCCGTGTGTTTTTAGGTACAAACAGCATGCTTTGAGCCATCAGAGAGATGCTTCTATTGGACGACAATAAGCAAATTATGTAGCCGATCGCGACGAAAAAAATCCGTCTACGAATTGTGGAGACACAATTTTGCGCGAACTAATTAGAAACGGTGGTATGAGAGCCGCGTGGTGGAAGATAGCCAAATTTTAAAGAGGATCCTTGGAACTTACGTTAACTCACGTGGTATAGGTAATGCGGAAGAATTAGCTGCCGAAACCGAGTGACGTGAGATAAGTTTTTCTAACCCACAACCACAACGTCCTAGCACTATCGATTCACCAAAGTGCATAATTGGCTGAAAAAAATGCCGGGCATTGTCACGCTACAGTTTCAGCAATTTTTATGATCCAATGTACCTACCGAGGCTGAACATGGATACGTTACCCTACCAGGGAAGGTGTGAACAACGACAGGCGTTTAGGAGTATTTATCTATAGTCGGGCATCGATTCCACACTCGCAATACTGATAAGGATTTTACAAAGCCGCGTATCAACTAGGTCGACAAGAATTCGATCGAGAATAGATTACGACCATAGCTATAATAAAATACTATCAAACATATTGAGTGGTCCTTCGCTTGTGTTCGAAAAGAAAATTGACCGTAAATCTGGGTCAGCCACCCTAATTTCAGTTCGTCTGAGCAGCATTCCTATCACCAATATGTGCACCTCATCGACACCGGATAATTAATTCAGGTTCTAAGAAAGCTCAGACAGGTGTCATGAGCTATGACGTTACTTTACTTTGGAAACGTGATGGTTATCTGACTTTGATTGGTAATTGAGCCAAATAAAATAGCAATGGTTCCTGACTCATGGTACAGATAGATGTCCAACTATCGCATTGGCTATCGCAGGGACGTCGGTTGACATGTGGCCAAAATGTGGCATCAAATTATAAAAACAACAACTCTGATATCTCGTGGCCCAGGGATTTTTATAAAATTATTTTTAACAGACAACGAAGGTGACTTAGGCCAAGCGTGAAGTAAAGCATCTGAAAATAGACTGAATGAAATGCGCGGCGTTATATCGAAACGAAAAGTTCGTTTGTGCGGCCTGGAAAACCGGTTCGGTGTTTTGTTTTTTGCTCCCTTTCATAGAGGTTGCTTAACTCAGAAGG
>QKMV01000817.1:0-19128 GCA_003287335.1 Lednia tumana
GGGGGGGGGGGGGAGAGGGCGGTGATCAAGTGATCAGTCAACGTCGCTCCAACGCAGCAGCAGCGCTCACAAGAATGCGTTCGGAAAACACATTTGTGTGCTCGGTTTGCTCGAGGCTTGTTTTGCTAGAACGAAGAGCACTCACGAGCGGTGACGCTCAATGCTAGCTGGGAGTCGCGGTAGGCAGGGGCGCACCAGCCCGGTGCTTTGTGCGCGGAACCACGAATCAGGGCCCAAGGTTCCGAGGGCGCTGGGCTTGCGCTTGGGGTTGGACAAACGTTGCGTTCCAGAAATGCCATACATATGAGACCTCGTAAATGTGCCATGCCTGTTCTCGAAAGGCAACAGGAAATTTCACGTCATCAAATTGGTCCAAAGGTGCTTAAAAGCGTTCAACGAGCTTCCCAAAATTGTAAAATATGAATAACTGGTAAACAATCCGAAACGCAGGGCCCATCTACATTTTGGTGGAGAGAATTAAAATGTCGGCACGGGCAGTGAATGTTATCTCAGGAGAGCTGCAAGATTTGTCCAGACCAAAACAGGATGAATTCTGTACCTCGTCGCCTGTTAGGCCCGAAAAGACGAGTTCCGTACCGGGCCACGCACCCACCAGGCCGCCACTGTCGTTATGGCGACGAGTGTTGAGCTCGCGGCGGTGGCGGCTAGCAATTGGCCAATTCGTTGCGGGTTCAATATGTCAGCAGAGAAGCCGGATGGACGGACGAAAAGGACAAACGGCGGGCAGCGTTATTGCGTTTTTCATCATCCGTCAGGCGACGACGCCTCGAGAGAAGAAGCAGAAGCAGAAGAAGAAGAAGAAAAAGAGGAAGAAGAAGGAGACGAAGAAGAAGAGGAAGGAGACGAAGAAGAAGGAGACGAAGAAGAAGACGAAGAAGAAGAAGACAAAGAAAAATAAGAAGAAGACGAAGACGAAGGAGAAGAAGGCATCTCGAACGAAAAATACGCAGCGGGGAATTGAATGAAAAATAGATTAACAGAGATGCTGGCCGATAAGGAAGAGAGAGAAGGAGAGAAAATAGGTTTGAGTATCTGGTCTCCCTAGGTTATTGTAAAATTAAGTTTGTGACAAATTGAGAAAGTTCTAAGATATTCTTCGTTATAACGCGAAAGTTAATGTTTATTATCTACGAGCTAAAAAGCAACCAATTTTCGAACGAAAAACGGCGGCTCTCAAACCGATGAGTGCATGTACTATAACACAGCGAGGGCTTGGAATTTACCTAATTTATAACAAGATAATACAGACTTGTTTATTTTATGTTGTTTCCTATAGTTGGATTTGTGTTACACGAACTTTTCATAATTTATCTTTCGTATTAAACAACAAAGTCGGCAAACTGCTTCGGGCCATCACCATTCCCATAACGATATGCAATTATCTCTGAGCAGGCAATCATTTGCAGCGGGGGATATCAAGACCGAGAACGAGCATCGTGCCATTTGCGACCGAGCGCCACATTTCACATTTCACATTTCCGCGACCCTCGCGCCATTGGACCCCGTCCACTACCGCCCATCAATTGTCCCCGTTTCAAGTCAGCATTTGTTTCAGCACAGCATATAACGACTTGCTGAACGCTATACTTGGACGTCATTACACCCTGGAATTATACGGCTCATTTTGATTTCCTGCATATGCAAACACCAGGATTAACCCGCCATATACGCCGCCCGCAACGCCTTGCGTTTACAAAGGACAGAACACTGGCGTTATGAAGCAAGCCGCCTGGTGACTGGCGAATGCCTATATAAGGAAGGGTTTACGGCTATTTTCATAGCAGTCATCGCATGAAGAAGAATTAATCCGTGGAACAAAAGCATGTGGCTGGATTAAGTAATACAGATTTGGCGACTCGGACACTTGGACGGCGTTGACAATGGGGGGGCTATGAATCGGCCGGCCGTTTGGCCAAAACGCAATGGCGGACGAAATGAGCACGGCAATGTCGCGACGCAATGCTCGAGCTCTCTCGAGAGAAGAATAAAAAGTCATCGCTCTTTTAAGCCTAACAGTCTTCTTGAGACTATGTAGAGGGAGGCTAGTCGCGAGCGCACTTAAGTGGGTTTCATCCCTTCACCTAGGTGAAAGAAGTCGTCGTCACCGTCGTCGTTGTCGTCGTCGCCGTCGACAACGTCGTGAGTTGCACAAAGCATAATTGAGGTGGATATAGAATCAAGCCATGTTTTTGAGGGTGCTTTTTAGCTGAGATGACGCCTTCTTCGTCTAGAAAAAAGTACCCCTTGCCTCTCCGCCTCTCGCCCTATGCCCGATGTCGAGTGTTTCTCGAAACAATGGGGGCAAGCTCGTAGGCAGCGGGAACACAAAGCGTCTACCAGTCCGATATGCCATGCATTACAAAAGAAACCAACAGTAGGCACTGGTCGCTCGCCGCTCTCACATGCACAGTGAAACTATAAGCCACTCGGTGAAACGTGGAGTGCGTCGTTGAAATAGGCACGCGGGTCTCTGCTCCGAAAGAAACGAGCTTAGCAGTGAGCGCGCGGGCATGGCCTTCCAACTTCAAAGTCAAAGACGACGATCGGCTTTTGTTGGCAAATTCAAGCAGCTTGCCATACAGAATTAAAGCCTACACTATCTATACACCAGCATCATGGCATGTTTCCCAATATCGGCTTTGAGACACGCGAATAGTTGAGCGATGAATTGAATCTCGCTCCGTCGTGGCAACTCCCTCACCTTTGCGTGAGCCTTGCGTTCGGTTAGGGCGGAAGGGGTGGTAGCGCGGCGGGGAGGGGACAATCGAACAAATAGCTCGAAGATAGATGCGTTCACGTCCATTGTCCGTCTGATTGCATTTCGCGGGGCGCCGGCAGACATGACGGCTTCTAATAAATTGGAAGCGATTGTTTCAATTCACACTTTCGCTGAACGACATCGCATGCGAGGCGACGCGACGCGCGCGTCTCCATTCTTTGACGGGCGCACGTAGTACGTACAGCACCCTGTGTAGTATATAATTTAAACTGTTTTAATATTTACTTTGGAGAAAGTTTGGGAAACTAGTTGCGATGGCGTCCGGGGCGCACGGCTGACGCCGGGACGTCGAAGTTGGTAATCACGTAGACGTTTACCCCGAACGAGTTTCGAACGCGATTCCCAGGAATTGTCAGCATACAGATAAACCAATTGTTAACACGATCGTCAGCAGATCGTCAATAGCGAAGTAATATTCGTCGAAGCGTCGCATGAATAAATAACACATCAACTATGTACGCGAATTTGCATGAACACGCGAGGCATTCAGCACATATGTACACGTCGAATAGAGTGCTCGTCAATAAAACAGACACTTTTTAACAAACACCCCCTTGGAGATTAGATGTTTTTACTGTAAATATGAATTCGTCTCGCACCGTCGAGCGGTGTGGTATAAAAAGTTGGAGCACATCTGATGCATCGCTATTTCGAGCGAAGTGAGTGAGACGCAATTGGAGCTCCCCCGATACACTTTGCGAGATGTGATATATAGTATATATAGTATGCATGCACTATATACAGGAGCTATTACTTTGGGGAAAGTATAATGGGTATATATTCTAACAAAGATTGAATGCTGATCGCATTTTGTCATGTTATATCGCTCTCGGCTCGTGGCAGGATCAGCGGAGACGGTAGCCAGCCAAGAAGACGACGACGACGACGACGACGACGACGACGACGACGCATCTCCATAAGATAGAGTAGAATTTTCGAGCGGGCTTACAGTTTAGAGTACCTACAGTTGCCGTGCTCGACGTAAGGAGATTGCTTTTGCAAAGTCGGTCCGAGCCGAACCTCTCTATAGACGGATGCTAAACGTGCGACGTGGCAAACAATAGCGCTTCGCCCCCCCCCCCCCTATTGTCAGCCAGTGCCACGTGGACTCGTCTCCGAACGAGGCGAAACGACCCTGGAAATGAGTCCCGAATGACTCGTCTTCGACAATTCCGGGCGACGTTTAAATGTCTCCAGAATCGTTTCCGACAGGAAGTAAAACTTTATAATCCTAGTGTCACGACAAACTGAAAAACTTGTCATCTTTTTTATACTTGGTTGGTGAAAATCCATAAAATACATTTCCTCGAGAAGTTACGAGTGATCTAGGGGAAGCAAGAGATCGAGGTATCGCGTGGTAAATAATACGTGGCAGATCCGACGCGCATTATGATCCAAAATAAAATCCCCCGATTACCGCGTCCCGTAAAGTAGCCGTGTGTTTTCTTTGGCCTGTTCATATAAACGTCTGGTGCTGGCGAAAAGCAAAATATCTTGCCGGCGAGTGTCAACAATGAGTCGGGTGGGTAGAAGTCAGCTCGTTATAAAACCGCTCTGAGCTACAGCCACCTCCCGCAAGCACGTCTATTATGTTATTACACCGTGGAATAGAATATCATCATCCCCAACATCGGTGGCGTCGGCAGCGTCGACGGAATATTGTTGTGAGTAAGTATTCCCCATGCAGCTCAGTGGAGGAGACGAGAAATATTGACTGTCTGCTCTGATCTGAGGGATAGATTTTTATTTATAAAAGTTACATGTGAGTTTACCTAGTAGAATCATTTTGAATTCAGAAAGAATGAATGTATATATTGTAATAAGAATAAATCTCGCAAGTGCAATTGCTACAAGTCAGACGGCATAAAAATTTGAAGAAATGATTCTATGCGCATAAGTTATCTTGTTGTACTGTACAATTTATGAATACGTACATAACTTGATTTTCAAAACTAATAAAAATGTATGATTTACGAGTATATACCAGCTATTCATTATACATAGTTACAAAAACGGATCTGGAAAACTTGTTCTACTTACTTTTGCTGCTACGTTATGAAACAAAAATACCAAATGCTTTCGGTCGAGTATCATCTCTAGTACAAAAGGAAAACAAACGAGAGCACGTCTAGCACGGTCGATGTGATCCCCAGCATTCAAATTTCTCTATTATACGGTATAGAAATTCAGTCTCGTATCGTCTCAGATAGAAACCCATTTCATGTCAAAATCTTTACCGACAGACAAGAAACAGAAGAAAACCGCCTAAAATGTTTGAAGTTCAACGGGGGCGGGCGAACACGGCCGCCGAGATCGGTGATATCACAAAACGACACGCTCGAGTTCATATTTTCTTTTGAGTTGGCTGTAACCAAATCTAGCGGAGCCTGTACGAAGAACGTAACACAAAGTGACTTCGCTGTGAAATGCCTGAAAAGGACCCCAGACTGCCATTATGCAGAGTGAATAGGTGGAGTAATTAGCCTGTGCGACAATCTTTAAGACGCGGCTCGCTGGAGCGCGGGTTAATCGCGAGATACGAAGGAGCGCACTGAACGCGGTTGGTTTGCTACGGCATTCCACAAAGAAGCTCCATCTCTCTCATCGCCCCGACTACACACACGTTCTATAGAAGAAGACAGGACTATTTCCCATTGCCATCGTATCTCAAACACCATTCAAGGCATACAATCCTCGTAGATATTTTGCCCGGCCAGAAATAACACTATACTACTAGCCTACTCCACTCTTAGATCGGCAGTATGTCGGTTGGCGTGCGGCAAAGGGGGTTTGGAGATTGCGTTGGGGGAAAACACTGCCAAATCGGTCTATGTAGGCCACGCAACCGACAGCGGCCGTTCACCGGGGTGGAGGATGGGGGAGGGGGAGTAGAACTGGGGTTGGAAGATCACGTCTTTGCTCTCCTCGCACACAAAATCAATAGGCGGTACTGGGCTGGTCGTCGAGCGTCCAAGCATGGCAACGTCCACTGCACGCTCTGGGCTGCATGATACTCTCCACTGGATACCGACGACGTTAGCCACGGCACGTTGGAAACCACGCAACTCCAAATCATTCAGTGGGCGCCATCGAGCGTGCGATGGCACAGAGCCCGCGTAGCGACAAGTCGGCTGCACTAATCTCTAGGTGCGTTGGATGCTTAATTGGATCGCGTCAACCGATCCAGCGATCTTATTATTTCGGCTGAGAGCAGCGTGCACGGGCTTTGAAACAACAGATTTAAATTGATAGGGCGCGACATGGTGATTACCACGTGTGCGTAAGGAACGCGCCGTCGTCGGCCGGGAGGGGGGGAGTAGATTTCGTCCCAATTTGCGTACTATGGGTCGGGGCGAAGGGGGCGCTCGCGTTTTACAGTGCAAGTCGTCGACGAATTTGCTGCAAACTCAATTCGTGGAAGTGGAGGGATTTTGTGCGTTCGGTTTTTTTAATTATAAGTAGCAGCTCGTCCTCAGCTCATAGCTGGAGGGAATATTATCACGTAGTTGCCTGTCAACTTGACACGACGATAGGCTATCGGTGCAGTTGAAAGTTAGTGAAGGGCGCAGAACCGATTTGAGAAGACGTCGATTCGCGTCTCGTTATTTCCGAACACGTAACACCATTTAACTCGCGATAACTCAGTCGGCGGATAGCCAGCGTGCACGCCGGGTATTTGCATAAACAGGATTCGCCGTGCGAGATTTTAAAGCTAAATGGATAATTATACGGCAACGTGATGTATTCGCGGCTCTGAGATCAGGTCGCAAGGTGAGAGGTTAAGCCAGACGGGGTGGTAACTAATAACTTATTACTGCCATTCGTTGCGCATGCCACTCTAGCATATCGTTTCTTTGATGCATTATAATAAATATTCTACTACCTACGTCTTGTTGAAGGCAAGCATCAAGACAGGCACGGTAAAGAAATTGTCAATGTTAATTATTAGCACTCGTTACAATCACTCGCAAGAGTAATTTCATATGCTATTTTCTTCCCAAGCACATTTGTTTGAAATTAATAGCTCATTATTTTCACTCGTCAGTTCAGCTCATTAATTCATGTAGGGGTAAATTTTGATATTATGTACGATTTCATATTCACATGGCCGGGTTCTAGGTCTTATTACGATCAGGATTAGATCCAGTTTTAGGGATTAATTGAGTTTAAAAGTAATTCGTTGCTGTAATTGACAGATAAAAAAAAAGAAACCGACGAGAATGATATATTTTGATAGATATTTTCACCAAAACATCGATTAAAGACATTCAATATTGGTGGAGGTGCCGGATTTGATCTGCGGGCTGCGTTCAGGGGCGAATTTTACAGTGTTGTCTTATCGCAATTTACTAAAACATTGTGAGAATAGCAACGCTGGATAACTTTTACATCGCTCTTGCTCGATTATTCGTTCGATTAAGTGGGTAAGATTGATTAAATTATGCAAGGTATTCAACACGGATTCCTTTTTACGCATTGCAGTAAGTAAAAAATGATAAAGAAGAATTACATGAGCTGATATAAATGTGCTGAATACGTTTTACGGCAATTTTCCATCAAAATATTGAACAACAGAAATGCATGTTTGATGGAAGTGCCGGGTTTGCTCTGCGGGCTGCGTTCAGGGGCGAGCCTGAAAACGGTGTTTTCTTGGAGCAGAAATACACTACTATCGTAACAGATCGAACAGTGCGATTAAAAAACGGTCGGACGTCACGGTGGCAGCCACACAATTTATGTCACTAATTAAATATTCATTGATAAAAACATGCCCACACCAAATACGATCTGTGCATTTGGGCTGCGTTGAGCTAGATTTAGTTCCTCAAAGTCGCTCGGGTTAACCACGCACCAGCCCGGCCCGTAAAGACACCCCCGCTCGATAGGTTTGTTCTGTAGCCCGTCATTAATCAACACGCGTATATCAGGATCCTTTAATTAATCAAAAATAAGGCTGGGCCAAGTGAGGGTGCAATAGCGAGGCTTAAATTGTCCGGCATAGGTAATACACATACATAGAATGTGTAATCCAGTGGGTCCACAACGCATCCGTCGACGCTAATTCGAGATTCTCCATTAATTAATACATTGAGCAAATACACGATACATGACCGACGGAACAACCCATGTTTTATTTAAGCACGATATTTATGGGTGCAGAGTTCCATTTGTACACACCCTGATGCTAGTTTGATGATAAAATCTGCAAGCATTATTGCACAGAGCTAATCAATATGGATCAATTAGGTGCAATTCTATCTGGCATAGAGCGCGGCTGCATTAGGTTCGGTAATATTGAGTTATGTGCACTTTTGAAATCGATACCTTGGTGCTCTGTGCGCGCTCGTTAAAACGCGGATTGCAAATGACAAGCAGCGCTAACTCGTCGCGACGCGGATGGTCCGCAAAAGAGATTTAGCGATGCGAAACGTGCACAAAAGAACTGGAGTAGTTTGTGACTGACAGTTATTATCGCAGGTCTTCGAAGCGCTTTATGCATGCGATCGATCAAGAACTTCACGACGTCGCAAATGAAAGTGCATCAGGCAAGTCATATCACGTAAACGTAAATCAAAGTTAATAACACTCGTTCGAGTCTGAAATGATCGGCAAAAAAAAACTCGCATAAAGTTTCTTGAAAATGGCAATATGTGAGAGTAGATTCGTCGCTCGTGGCGTCAGCGTCGGTGGAAGAACATTGACGGCGACGCGCGTGGCTCGAGGCGTCGCGACACACGACGCTGATTTATAAGACTCGATCGCTCCAAGCCGACCGACCGACCGACCTATCGGCAGAGAAATGCCAGAAAAAGACGCGGAAGAAAAGCTTCGAAGCTCAGAAGAAAAGGGCACAAGAATAGTAACGTTGAATATATTGACAAGCGACAGAGACAAATGACCCACGTCGAACACAAAAGTGACTCGCAAATAAAATAATAACAAACCCCAGCGCGTGGCAGCGAACGCAGTTTCCCAGTTGGCTTGGCGACAAACATTCGCGACAGGATCAGAAAGAACATCACGGGGTCGGGGGCTCGCGAAATTGGCGTGAGCTTTATAAATTCGATTAGGCTCGATTATAGTTGACAAAGCAGGCAAGCAAGCGCGTCGATCGGACGCAGTTGATAACCAGCCGGAGAGTGACGTAAGGGTTGGGGTGGGAAAGGGATTGCTGGCCCAACCGGGATAAAATGTTTGCGAGCCTGTCGCGGCCACGGGGCTGCGAAACAAACGCCTCTGTTTGTTGCCACTGCAACGTTCGCTGACTCGCGTTCACGGCTGATTGCCTGTCAAAAGTTGCTGCTTACAGACGCTCTCTGCCAGCAGCCAGTGAGCTAATCATTTGTACAAACGATTAATTACTTTCCCGGTGTTAATTAAAAAGCAAAGTTTCACCGAATAACACGCGCCCACGGAACGGAATAATTCAATTACGCGCGTCCAAACACACAGCGACCCCCTAGATTTGAGCCCTCTGTGTTCTAATAACGCTGCCGTGCGAAACGACGGACACTTTTTCAAAATGACTGACGTCGTTAATGAGACAGTTGTTCATCAATTCATCAATTTGACAAAACCAAAAGAAAACAGAGGGTGGGGACAGCTTTATGAATGGAAGACCCGAGTTCGGTGTCAAATGCACGCCACGTCGCGTCACGTGATCGAACGGCGACTATAGGATGGGCCGTGACGGCAAACACCGATACCTGCACAGATAATGACCGACCATGCCTAGCGTGTCGATGTCGATGTCCGACGATCGATGTCCGGATAGCGACACGTCTTGTCGAGAGAGGCGTTTCACCGACAGCTTCATATCGCCGTGGGAAGCCAGCCACGCCGGGCACTTCGAGACTTCGGGCAAACATCGCCGATTCAGGAAATGTATGCCACGGCAGACTCTGCGTGGGGGCGGGTGGGGGTGGACGTTTTGGCTTAAAGAGAAGCTTATTTGTGACGATAAACGAGGAGCCGAGAGGCAAAGGTATATAACGTACTGTATTCGCCTTCTCAACTCTTTAATTTGATAATGTATTCCGAAACAGGCGAGTTCTTTTTCACAAAGGAGTCGCTTAGTCCTTGTCTTCATGCTCGGGGAAATCTCAATGAGATTTGGAAAAACGGTTTTTCGTCTAACGACTGGCAGCGTCGAACGGCGCTAGTGCGGCTTTTGCTCGGCATAAGTCGGCATAAGTCGGCCGTGCAAAAGTGGCCTCCTGACTCCAAAAGAACGGTCTTGAAAGCAAGCGACTCCGACGTCTCCTCCCGCGCTGCACCCGCAAGTATTGGCCGCCAACGCAACTATTTCCTTCTGATGGTCAACATCAAAGTGAAATTTGTACTTTCAAGCCGATTTGTACTGCGACAGACGTACGCTTTTTACCGACGATATACGCAGCACATAAGTGGGGCTTACTAAAACTTTTCAGTGCGCGCGCGTGCTAGACAGGGAAAAAGAGAAATATGAGCTGGGTAACGAGATCTTGAAAGCGAGTGAGGGGGAAAAAACGGTGCAAACCGGCGTGGCAGAATTATCAGTCTCTCGGCGCTGCTGCTGCTGCTGCTGCTGCTGCTGCTGCTGCTGCTGCTGCTGCTGCTGCTGCAAAGCATTGTGTAATACCATTTCCAAACGAACCCGCGAAATCCGCTTACGATAAAACTTTCAGACAAAGGACGCGAAATACTTTCTAGCGCGCCGCCATGCGACTAGCTCTTTGAAATCGTCGCTGCAGCCGCCGCCACACAGCCGCGCGAGAGGAGACATAACTAAACAAATATTCGACAGAGACGAGAGATGGTTGATGGAATTTTCGGCGCAATGAATTCATAACGCGAATTCCACGTTTTAACGGAATCCAATCTGATAATAATTAAGTGACCATCGAGGCGTCTACATTCGTCGCATACCGTCGAGTCGCATGCGAGCGGCCGGACGGCCGTGAAGTTGAGAACAAACCATGTGTCGAGCCGCGCGCCATCGGGTGACCTCAATGCGGGGAGGGTGCAAGCACTACGAGATAGTAGTCTGATCGTAAACCAATAACGCCAAGCCCTCGCCGCTCGGTCCGGCTGATGCCAGCCTGCAGCTAGGAATGGGCGTTCGTTGCCGTTGTCGTGAATTTACGCTCTCGACGTGCTTCTGCTTGGATTTATCCTTCGATATGGGTCATCGCAGTCAGCGAGCAATTCGCGATTTCCTATTTTTCGGCCTGAATTAATTTACGACAACATAAAGCGAAGAAATACACCGTACGGATCTAAAGCGAATAAATATGGTATTTGCAGTTTGCACAACAGCGCAGAAGTTGAATTAAATATTGCCTGGCGTGTAAGCTGAAAATACTTCATATCGTTTGCAATGAAATGTATTTACAAATAAATGAACTCGTTAATTTTGCATGGCATCTATAAAAAAAGGCATATTGATGATATGACCGTAAAATGTTCTATTTTCAATCTCGCCGGCATAAAAACTAGGTGCAGTAAAGCGGGGTTTATTGAGGCAGGATGCGGCGCCGAAAGAAGATATACGTACGCGATTTGTAATTTGTTGCCTGAATCTAGCGTTAACCTGTAAATAGGTTGTCTATGTAACATAGAGACTTTAGGGTGATGATTTATTGATATCATGCTGGCCGTGACACGAGCCGTGATGGCGTGATACACCTTGGCGTGCCAGTTACATGTAGCACGGCAGGTTGTGTTATCACGGGAAAAATATAACCGATCTGGATGATTGGGAACCTGAACATGACAGTATTCCAACGTCTTTGAAATCCAGAGAAAAGCGTACAGTGAGTAGTATATTTTCGTGTCCGGGAACTTGAGCGACAATTGGGTGCAGGGATTTGGCAGCGGAACGGTGATTGAAGACGCAGAAATTGGCATTCGGTTTGGCAGAGTTGGCCGGAGTATTCACTCGTGTGCTAGTTTATTTTATTTTATTTTAGCTAGTACCTATGCCATCAAAATTTGGTCTGACCGGTGTTTGTGATTAATTACCCGAGCAACTGAAAATCGGCCTAATGACTAGATATTTTACTAACTGAAGTGCCAGTATTGATGGGAAATAACGAGCAATACATACGAGTACGAGTTTGTAAGGCAGTATCTATATACTACTGTCAAACGGTAATCATAAAATATCCACGCGCGATAAATTTTGTTTTTGAAAAAAAAACATCAGGAATCTATTCGGTATATTAATCCGTATTGATATCACATCAAAGGACTGCGCAGAACAGCAAGTGCAATCATAATGTCATTCACTCGTCCTTGTTATTATTACACGTTCCGGGAGAAGCTCGTGATTCATAATTCATAAATAATTATACTTGGCATTGTTTAGTAATTCGATATATACCACGAAACAATTGAACAAAATTGTCCGATATGTCGGATCGGTAGACCGTCCTATATACCACGTTGCCAGCCATAATAAGAGTTCAATTATTTGGGGATGGGGAATATGTGACAACCAAAAACACTCACATAGTTTCCAACTCCTTCCACCAAACAAATCAGTTTGGCATCGAACCGCAGCGCGCCTCTGCATGAATGTCGGAACGCGTAACAATTCCAGTTATGCAAATGGTCATTCAGACAATTAACAAAATTGATCATTCCGCTTTTGGCTCGGTTATGCCAACAAAAACATGACAAGGCAAAGTTATCAGCGTGCTCGCTACCGAACTGTTGAAAACAAGCCGTTGGCTTAATGCAATTTCCCGGCATAATTTTCTCAATACGCCTCGGGCCGTTATGGGGTGGCTGGAAGGAGGTGGCCACTAACTTCGGCGGAAGCTGGGGAGACGGTTGGGAATGGGAGAGACCGGACACTGCACGGCGAAGAGTTGGAACGACGCCTATTTCCATCGCGCGCGTAACTTCGCATCGGATCGGATCGACGCATACACGCGCGTAACAGGGTCAGGGGGGAGAAGGGCGACCGGTCGGTAGCGAACAGTAACACACAATCAGAGACTCGCAACTTTCGGCCTAATCAGGCCGAGAAATCAAGCGGCTATGGTGAAGGCAACCATCTTGTCTAATTCACACTTTGTAACAAATATCCCCTGGATGTACGAGCGGGTTACAGCGATTAGTTCGCGGATGTACTCAATTCGGCTCCTAATCAACGGCGAATGTCGGAGACCAAGCCGCTCGCCGAAACGAACAGGTCTTAAAGGGGTTGAAACCATTTGAATCAATTTTTCATGTCGACCTGAATGCATCATGGAAATCTAACCTGCCTTTCTAAAAAAATATATAAATTCCACGAAAAAAATTATCAACTTTAAGTTATAAAAAAATATCAACGATTTTGGTCCGCGCGCGTGACGACTCGTTGCACTCAAGAATAATAGCACAGGAATATCCGTAACATAAAACATGTTTATTCGGTAATCACTTGACTGTGGCTTAGAGAAACTACCTATTACAGAGCCAATTTTTAATGATCGTGAGAAATATGAACGATCATGTCATCAATCCCCAATATTTTTTGGAAGATTTCGACTTGAGCACCCCAGCGGAAGAATGGCAGCTTCGACCATATTTTTTCCTCCTGCTTGTATGGGAGGAAAAAAATATTTTTCTCCCTTCCAAAATAACGACCATTTAGAAGTTACATTTTGTTTATGTAGTTGGTTACAGCTCATATAATAGGATTAATGGGAAAAACAAAGAGTATCCAGAGAAAAAAAAAACATGGATAATGCATGAGCCACTTTTCTTAAAAGTGTGTTATTGCAGTGGAACGTACAACACGTCTCTATTTGAGTGTGAAGAAGGACACATTTTTCTCTGCATAGTAAGTTTCCCAATAGACGCTAGGAAAAACATAGCCAAGAGGCGTGTGATACCGGGCTGTATGGTGGAATTGCGATTTGATAGGTATTTTTATTGTTCTGCATAGGAGGCTGATATTAATGGGAATGTAGAACCCACATAATATATGTTCTGGGAAGACAGAGCGACAGAAACGCTCCTCGATAGGAAACAAGTAATATAGGCATGGAATAACTGGGATAACTATTTAAATGAGGGGGGGGGGCACATTTCATACTACGGAGGGGGGTTAGGGTGCTTTACACCACGGCTCTTGACGTTTTAGCTTTGACATGCGCGAACCGAGTGGTGTAATGCGTCTTGAGTGACGTGGACAGCCAAAGTTGTACACCACTCCACATTTGCGCCTCCAAAACCGACCGACCCAACTCACGCATGGTTTAGACCGCGACGCGACGCGACCGTAACGATCGCTCTGCCGATGAAACCGCGAACTATGATGAAATATGAATATTGTCGCCCGCGATTAACTTGTCGTCTCATCACAGCACCACATGGGTCTCGCTCGAAGTATTGCAATATCGAGAATCGTGTCGCCAGCGGGCCAGCTGATTGCAGCGCGCGGCGCCAGAAACGTGATAACCACTAATGAGATTTCAAGATAATGTTTCATTAGATTCACAGCGTTGCATTGGTGTTCATACTCAATAAATAACCGAAGAGCAACGTTGCCATAGGGTAGAGATATTTGCCGCGAGCACGAAACTCGCGGCCATGCAATAATAGCCCAATGGGAATTAATTAGATTTGAGCTCCAAACACTGGAAACTAAGTGAATTTTACCTGACTATTAAAACAATTGGCTTTCATTAAAGCAGTGAGTTCGTAGAGAAGTCGAGTCCCGCATCTATTTGCCAGCAATGCGGAACGGATTGGCTTGTTTTCGCTCGTTTTGTTCCGCCGGGGTTTGAATGGGAGTAATGCTGTTCTAACATGCAGCCACGCGATAGAGCCGTGCACAATGTCGTCACTGCAAGCGCAAATTCTTAACCGAGATGCAGTTTTGCAAAAAACAGGACATTTGTTTCATTGCACTATATATACCGCCGTAGCGATATCTAGTTATTATAGAGAGGTATAGCGTAAGTATATATAGTCTGAATGCAATTTGCCTGTCGTCGGAGTTTAAAGAATTCTACATTTTCTCCTTTATATGGAGAAAAATGCGATCCATCTAATCTAGACAATTCGTTTCCTAAACAATTTCCAAACAAGTTTAAGGAATGATATAGACATGGCTACTGGCAGCGTTAACAAAATGTTCACAATCTTTTTATCATTTTTATTGCTCGAGAAACAATTGAAGAAATAAATTATGTGTCTTCGGTTAGTCTTTAAGCGAAAAGAGACGATGAATCAGATAAGCAAGCGTGCATTGAATAGGAAAACCGTGATTTTCTCCGTGCCCTATTTTTTATACTAACATTTACAGGAAAACGTTTTCGACATTTGTTTTTGTCCCGTTGCGCACAGGCTGTGTCAAAGAAGGCAGTTCGTTTCCAGCCGGCGAACGAATGCGTGCTTGTCTTGGCGCAGAAAAATGTGCAATTAACGGCCATTTGCATACGACATTGCTCACACCACACACACAACATAACATACACATATGCAAATCCAGCGACTGAATATTGATAAGGCGGAGTTGGTTAACAAACAGACCTTCATCCTACCTTGACCTATTATACGGGAAAAAACTCTCAATCCATAATTACTTTTAGTGTTAAAGAAAAAGTCCATGCTTTGCCACGGCAGCTCTGAAAGTTTCCATTCTTGTCGGCAGCGTCGTGGCGGGGAAAAAAGTATCGATAAACGGCAAGAAATAACGACCGCCCTGATGATGATCTAATCCTGTGGCAGCGTCGACTTCTCCCCGGGGAGGCCAGGTTGCCCGCGAGATAACGCGATGCCATCTTACAGATTTAACAAGCTGCGTCTTCAGCAAGAACCAAATACGTGAATCGCCTTTTCCTACTGTATGCCGACTTTGTTCCTCATTCCCCATGAACGCACGTGCAAAGCCAACACGTCACCTTTTATATTATGTAAGATGCATACGATATGCTATAGTGTGTGAAACGCGAACGCTCGTTGAACAGAGAGAACGTAGTGGATGGCAAGTCCATTTTGTGGCACATATAAATGAAATACGAGGCGCCGTTTTCAGTTGGATGAGGACTCCATTAACTTTCTGCATTCGCTTTACCGAACAATGCTGCAATTTAAAATAATGACATGCAATCATCTCGGAAATCTTATTGCTATATACTACGCCTTTCTCGATAAACGTACTTAACGATAGTCTGGATCTTGGTCTGGACGGTACTTGCTGTTCGACGAGAAACAACGATTGGTTTGGAGCCAAGTAAACAATATACTTGCGAATGGAGGCGCCGGGTTCGGCTACCATGGTTGCAGCTCTAAAACATTTCACGGAATTAAACGTTGGCACAGTGACGTGAAATATGGCAAAGCTTCCTATTTGAACATATTATAATAGCCACTACACGATCGCATAAATGCAGTGAATTGCATTCAGTTTTGGTACTTCTGTGTATTCGAATGACTGGCAGATGTGCATGATGATCACGTATATTAGTCTCACATCCATGTGCTCTAAATGGGTTCGTGCGCCATATTCCGACGGCCGACAGGTAACGTGTCGGGATATACAAAACGTGACCGCGGGATATTGTCGCTTCACACGAGTAAAACCATCGCAGTTCAGCGTTTACGGTTGACCTGAAAATGTCTTCTCGTCTTGCGTTAACTCACATTGTTGTATAGCAAGAACTTGCTGCTCCCGTGCCATTCTTAGCGGCGGAGACGCAGCTCGAGCTTGCGAACCACAATTTCCCGACCGTGGTTTCACACCATTAGGAAATAAATTCTAATCAACAGCATGCAAGCAGTAGTGCTTACATCTCATTATTTTCGCTCGCAGACGTCGCCATGTTTATCAATTAGGGTGATGTTAATGTAATTAAACGATTCGCAATTTGCCGCCAAGGGTTCGACTAACGTGACTGTTGATGAGGCTTGCCGTGCACAGGGAGCCAATCAGAGTGCGGGACGTTGATGAGAATTAGGCGCCGCTGCACCTAATGAGGAGCGCACAGAATTAATGCATGCAGCCCACACTATAGGGGTGCGCCGATCACCAATCACGACCTTGCAATTTGTGCCAAGGGAGTTTACCTCTTCATGGCAACCGGCATGGGTAAAAACTAGCGCACCTTATTTACTTAGCGCAAACGATATTGCTTTGATGGCGGGAAGTTTTCTTTATAGGAAATACTCGGATAGGTTTAATAATAAAAATATTAAAAGCTCTTCCATAAAAGGCCAGCACATAAATCCACGTAATATTATTATTTTGAAATAAATTGACGAAACAATAAAACACCAACGATAACACCAACGATAATTTCATGACGTAAGAATTGAAAAAGAACTAGTTATCATTTAATCAACCCCAGTATTATTATTATTATCCTATCTCAATCAATGTGTACCAAGTTACGTCACTCAATTTTATAAAAGCGTGTATATAATTATAAAAGGTATCAGCATGATGAACTACCATAATATTCCCTCGACAAAATAAAAAGAAGCCATAAAATAAAAGACATCCATTCGTTTTTCATTTTACTACGAGCATGCAATGGCAAACAAAAAGAATAGCAAACGTAGTTTTCCGATCATAGTAGAAAATAACGATGCCATTCGCAAGAACATGGCGCTTGCATTTCTGCTTTTTACTATAAATACGCCGCGGTCTTACAGCGTGACAAGGTTGCTACGCCACATTGTATATTTATATTATGAAAATGTGTCCGAAAATAATGTGCGAAGCACGCGGACGATGCTGCAGCTTCGGCCGTAATGCGAATAAAATGCACATATTTGTGAGCTGGTGTGACAATAATCCTGTAGCGGCCACCGTTTGGCTCGCGGGACGTCGAGCGACGTCGAGCGGCAGAAAATGTGTGAACCGAAAGTGGGTCAGATGCAAAGCGGCTCTAGGAGGCTCCCATCACAAAATCAATACCCACATTCAGGCAAGTCGATGTTTTAACACCGTGGATTATCACGATGGTATTCTACCATCGTATTGATACCTTTACAGCTCCGTTGCAGCAAACTCCCGACACATTGAATTGTTAGGTGGGTAAGCACCATCGACGGGAGAACGCTTTGCAAATGACATGCCTTGACATTTATGTTACATGACTGCGATGATAATCCAAGCAAAGAACGTATCGTATCGTTTCGACGCGCAAGCATTCTATTCCGGCAGAAAAGTTGATAAAAACGAGTTTACTGCTTTTCTCTATTCCAAGACAGTAGATTCGGGGAAACAAAAGCAAGTTGACACTTGACTCGACCGTGACGTAGGGTTGGAAGATGAATGCTGAGGAGTGTGGTGGCAGATGTCGCAGCTAATATCGACAGAGCGCATATTTCCACGGCCTGCAGACAGCTAAGAAAAATCATTGCTCATAACACGCTTGTTCTTGTTTAATGATGTTCTTGTTTAATTATGTTCTTCAAAAGATAACCGACGTTTAGTTGCATTCCTTCAAGCGCTCATTTTTATGTGCTGTCACTCAAAAGTAACGCTGAACACTGTACCATACCTAACTTAATTTCCGAGCAAATGTCTGCGAGTAAAATAAAGTAATATACCCGTATGTATATATATACATACTCATCAGTTCAATCTATATCGAATAGGGCATTTTATTAAATAAAAATTAACACTCACTCATAAAAGTCTCAAGTATAGATACAGTACGGCTAGTGGAGCTTGTAAAGTTGCAACAGAGATAATGAATGTGTTGGTTGCAACACGAAAAACAACCCCCGCGCCGACGTCTAGCCGCCGGCTTAACAAGATGAGTTGACGTCGACGGCGCGTCCAGACATGACGTCATTTTGGCGTCTATTTGAGGCTGGCCGATGCAATTTATAATCGATAAGGTGGTGTCTGAGTGCAGCACTGCTACAATATCGCGAGGAGTGCATTGAGCGAGTCAGGAGTGCATTCATTGCACCGTCTAGCCAGCCAGCCGGTCGGCCAAGTGCATATAGCGCATGCATGTATGCATGCACCTGCATGCATGCCAGACTCGATCGATGCCGTTGCACTGGAGGAATTAATAACGTGTACTCGCTCATCACTCGGTTGACAGCATCATTAGGATGGGCTTCGATTCCCGGTGCCAATTAAAGTGCATCCCCTCGTCTCCCTCCCACTCACAATCCCCCCCCCCTCTCTCTCTCTTTCTCTCTTTCTCTATTCTCTCTCTCTCTCTCTCTCTCTCTCTCTCTCTCTCTCTCTCGCTCTCTCTATCTATCTCTCTCTCTATCTATCTCTCTCTCTCTCTCTTTCTCTTTCTCTCTCTCTCTCGCTCTTACGCGCTCTCTCACCCGCTAATTTATTGAACGTCTTGTCCAAAGAAAATGCTAATTTTCTT
>QKMV01000818.1:0-13554 GCA_003287335.1 Lednia tumana
CAAGCTTTCCACCCTAGCCTAGGGTCCTAGGGCTTCTTGAAGACTACATGTGATTTCATACAAGCTTTCCACCCTAGTCTAGGGTTTCTAGGGCTTCTTGCACAAGCCTTGAAGACTAAAAGCCATTTCGTATTAGCTTTCCACTCTCGCCTAGGGTTACTGATTTCTTGCAAACACCTTCAATACGACAAGCTATTTTCGTTTATAACCTTTCCACCCTAGTCTGGTACTCATAAGCGCACAAACCCTAAAAGGCTACGGTCTATTTCTTACAAGTGACACCCGAGCCTTGGAACATTAGGGTTTCTTGAACACACCTTGCAGACAACATATGATAAGAAGTAGCCCGTAAACTACCAACACACAATAGAGAGAGAGTGTGTCGTTTATCTTCTGCTCGTCCTTTTCAGTACGTGCACCTAAAGTCTACAATAAAATTGAAACACATCGTAATTGCATCGTAATTAAGTGACAAAAAAATAATTCGACTTCAATATTTCGTAGGTAAAAGGATTGGCTTGTGCAGGTAATATGGCGAGGTAATATGAGTATAATAAATAGCCTGTACATGCTTGTACATGCGTCTTCGTTCATTTTTTCTTCTCCCTTTATTTCTCACCCCTGTTATTGTATTCGCTCGATGAATTGCCATAGGCAAGCTTTCCGGTCTACACTGTGAGAAGGTGAGGGCATGGTTTTCACCACTTATACCGCGGGCACTGGGGCAAAGTGAATCCTCAGAGGGTTGTCTTGGCCCGGACTTGAAACTTGAAGCCAATACTTTTGTCAGCTTTGTTGGTCACTATTCTGTCAAAATTGGAAAAAGCTGGTCCATTGACAATTCCTTGTTGTACTTTTCAATTTTCATAAACTGCAACTATTATAGGTTGACAAAGGTGATTAGCAAGGAAAGTAAATACGATTTAATTCAAATCACACCGATACAAGTTGAAGTGAATTTTTGATGACACAGAATTAATAAAACATGTTCGAAAGTAATTCCTTCGAGAATTGAGGGGCTCTGTCGAACTTACCATGACGTTCCATGGATGTAAATCTTTATTTTGCAATGTATTTCGATTACGTTCAAGTAGGTACAATAAGATAATGTTTTGTTTTTTTTTACTCTGACATGAGTTTAAAGAAATTGGTATCAATTTAGCATAATAAGTTTAATATGATTAAATATCTTCAGGTCTGGTGATATTCTAATTCAGATAGACTGAATCTCACTAATTTTAATCGGATGGTCCAGTAGCGAAGTTGAAGTCTGTCAACTGGGGAGACATTACATGTTTTCATAGATGCGCTACAACCATAATATACACGTTTTTATATCGAGATCATGAAATCATTCCAGTTTTCTCACCTTCAAATTGTCGTAAAATTTACTCCACTCTTAACTTCGCGGATAAGTAAGTTTTGCGCGAATTTGATTCAAGCGCAAAAATGCATTGTAAAAGAAAAAGCAGCTACGATAATAATTTCCCAATGGTATTTTCTCTTGATATTTAGGGTAGACAGTGTTCCTGTCTTCTCTGACGCTACGCCTCCGGGAACGCGTCACTAGAAGTTAGAACTATTTCTCACATCCTATCAACTTCGAATCCATATCAGCATGTTTTAGTCATCCTTCCTACGAAGTGTGCAGGGAAGTTACTACAATAACAGGATAGCAACTGAAATTGACTAACTGACGTAAATATCTATTGTCAGATTACGCACCATTGCACTTACTGAACAATGCTCGCGATCACTCCAAAGTCATGTGATCTGCGCCAAAGTGTTTGACAGTCACAATTTTGTTTGATGACACAATTTACACGGAAATCGATCTTTGATACTCTTCAACACGAAAATGATAACTATCATATTTTATTTGTGCTCTGTTCATTACATTGTATTTGTACATGTAATAAACAGAGCACAAACCGAGAAAAATAAAATATTATCAAACAACGGCTGTGAAAGCCTACACAATTCTAATGATAACTTTGTTTGTCAATCAAAGTGTCAAAACATTTTTTTTCCTGTTATTGTAGAATGGTTGTATTCAAGTGATTTACACGTTTTTGGTGTTTACTCAAGATCAGTCCAAAGTGGGTCCGAAGATACTAATCAGCCTAAGATCGAACGAAAGCCCCACAAATGCCACACCGTATTGTGCTGGACAACGCAAAAGGTTTTAGCAAAGGAAAGCGAGATGTGATGCCCACACTTCACAATCAGAGGGAATCAAGAAAACACTACACCTCTGTGTAAGTTCTGTGAAAATATTGAGCTAATTGGTATGCCATCTGCAAATATTTTCAATTTCAATACTCTTGAAGAATATTTATATCACTTCAAAAATGCCCACCTGTCCGAGGTTCGAAGCCCAGGCCGTCGGTTTCCATGACCGCTGCTCTACCATTTCTACCACCTCTATCTTATCCACGTTAAAATTAGCCGCGTAAATAGCTTTAAAGTTGTAATCCTTGTCATTCCATACTCTTTATTTCATGATTTTAATAAAAAATACACTCTTATCTGGTCGAATTTCTATGAGTTTTTAAATGTGTCAGTAAAACAACTAAAATAATTAGCATATTTAAAATACTTATGCTATAACAAAACATAAAAAATAAATATGATAAAGTTCAACAAACGACTCTGAACCACTCTGCCTCACCAAATATGATAAAGTTCTCTTAGAATTCGCAAAAGTTGGTCACTACCAAACTTCCTCCTGGAAGCTGATGGCCCAAATAAATGTCTTGCTGCAGGGCTCTGAAATACCTATCTGTGCCACCAATGGCTCCGGACTCCAGATGCGGGTCAATTTTTAGCAAACAGCGACAGCTCTACAGCAAAACTTCACTCTTTTTGCGGACCACGTGCGCAGTAGAGATTTTAGTGAAAACCGACTTCCGAGATTTATCCCACAAGATCTCCAGTAAAGGATCCGACTACCGTATGAACTATACCGACTCAAAATGTGTACCCAAAATGTGCCTGCTAAGAGTTCCACCCACATCCATAGGCTAAGATTTTTCTTGACTCATGGCTGTTTGCTAAAAATGTATTCGTCAGTCGGATTCACAAATGGTATTCATTACGTAAGGAATAAGAGACTTGGCCAGTAATGCAAAACAATTGGGAGTTCATAACACGAGTTGGGAAGTTAATATACCCTTCATGAATGTAGGGGGCCCTGGTGTCAATTGTAGTCTCACGTAGTCTCACGTAGTCTCACGTAGTCTCACGTAATTGAACTAAATTTGATTGTTTTTACCGACTCGTAATCATGTAATAAGAGACGCGAATTGTATTTACACTACCTAATGAGTTTCACTTTCAGCTTGGAGATTCAGCCCTGTTAAGTGTTTACTGATCGGAATAGTCATTGTATGCAAATATCTAATCACATGCCATTTGAAAACTAGCAATTGTATATCAGTCTTTACTCTTGTTCCCCAGGCAACCAGCTTTAAAAGGTGGGATGTGCAGAATTGCTATTTTTTTTGTTCAACTTTGTTCGTGATATTTTTAAGGAGGAGGGGACGAAATTGTCGAGTCTTCGACTGGTAGACCGCGAGTGGGAGCGCGTCTGCTCTACAGTCGCGAGGTCGGGATTCAATCCTGATGATCGCCGATCCTGGTAGCATTTCCCGTAATTCCCCAATCGTTTGAAGGCTAGATGAGACCAATTAAAAGGATGTTGTGACAAGGATTAAACTTTTAAAGCCAATTACACGGATAGTTATAATTTTCAGAATATTAAAATCACTTCAAAAAGACCTGCTTACTCGAGGATTTGAACCACGGAACTTGAACTTGATTTGAACACCCGAAGCAAAAAGGTCCGGGGTTCAAATCCTCGAGTAAGCAGGTATTTTTGAATTGATTTTAATGTTCTTAAAAGGATGTTGTGTTTTAATAACTACAACCAGCATCGTACGAAGCAGATTCACAGAGAGTATGTACCGCCTGTTGAATTTAACTTGCTTGCAGACAAAATTACCGCCAATTTTTAAAAAATGTTATTTGATTAATTGAAGGCGAAAAAATCTTATATTTTAATATTATTGAAGTTTAATGAACTGTTAACCCCGTCACTGGAAAACGTAACTTTTAAATGGCCACCAGTTGAGATTTTAGAGGCACGAAGACAATTTTGCTCCCATACAAGCCGGAGGAAAAATAGTAAAAAATGTAATTTTTCTATTGGCGTGCTCAAGTCACAATCTCCAATATAAATCACAGGGGGAACTTTTCGACCCTGAGCACCTTAGAGCCATTTATGTCTAAAAAATCATAGGGATTGAAGACATGTTCGTTCACCTTTTATACGGTCGGTCAAAAAATGGCTCTGTAATCGGTAGTTTATTTTAGCTCCAGTCAGGTGATTACCGAAGGAACGGGTAGTACGCTGACCGAATTATCTTAAACAATAATTGTTTATAAATTCAGAATATGCCCACAATATTTTTGAAAGTTTATTTAAGACTACTATGACGCATTTGGGTATACACGAAAAATTAATTTGGGAGGGTTTCTGCCCCCTGACAAATATAACCATTGAAATCAAAACACTGACGCAAACTTCGGCCGAAGGGGGGTAACATTCTACGGGAGATTCCTTATCAAGTTCATGATCTCCTAATTAAGCTTTGGCTGTGGTATAAAAATACTGCACTTTACCACACGTCACAGGAAACCACAACCAGGATCGAACCTGGGACCTCATGATTGCAGTTAGCGGCTAGACGCAAGCAGCACAGTTTCTGATGGCGTTATTGTCATCTTTATGCCTGCTTGGCGATAAAACCAGAAAACAGAAAACCACATTTGCACGCGCTTAGATTATGTTCACACACGTGCGAACGACTCAGCGCATTTTAAGTTCTGCTTAAGAAGTATTTCCTATTTTAGTTACAATTGCGAAGAATCTCGAAACGTAAATCATTTTTTGAACGTTCCGTTTCTTGCTATGGTATGAAGACCATATGAGTGTGTAAAACAGGTAAAACATTTGTAAACCATGTAGTAGGTACCTTTTATCGATAACCGTACGAGAATACCTGCAATTATCAGAAATAAAATTTAATTAGAGAAAAATCTCTTATATTCTATGGAGGAAATGAAAGAGAATATTTAATGCACCATGCCTAACGAAATTTTGGATGGTTCAAAGAAGGAACTAAACAAACACTTGAAAATTAACATATTATCAGATATTCATATTCCACCCACATCTAGTTTTCTAAAACTAAGTATGCGTCAAGATTATGTACCTCCTATAATTAACCTTTTCTAAATATGTCTGGAAACAACTAGCAAGCGAAGATGACTAATGAATAAAATTCACACCTATTTTCAAAAACGTCAGTTGACCCCAAACCGCCACGTTGCCATATGGTTAAAACTTAAAACCGCACCTAATTCCACCGAAACACGCTTGCAATTTGCACATTGAATTGTCACTAGCATATGTTGGACACGCCCATAAATATCGCACACCTTCAGCGATTGGGCATCTTTTGCAAAAAAAAATAAAGAAACTAACAAAAACGTGTAAGTCTATACTGATGGAACGTGTACGAAAAAAAGTCTGCACAAATTCTTGGCCGACAGATTAGGCATGGGAGCTGGTTGATTTTGCTGCTGTGTGAGAGGAACCTGTTTGCGATGTCTCGAATGAGACGTATCATTAATTATAAGTGTCCCCTATGTGTGCATTCCACGCAAACGGGGTACAATTCACACGCATAAGTTCGGCGGAGAAATGATTTTTGCAATTATTTCGTTGTCAAAGCCAATGTGATATGGAAGAAATCGCGAAAGATCACAATGTGAAGTATTCGTTTAAGTAGCCGTTGTGCCTGGTTGTTTTTTTGTGGGTTGTCTTTGCAAAAACTGACAGGTTTTATCCAATCTTGAAGCTACATATTAGTTTCGACTCAGAAAGTTTTAGCTGTGAAAATGATGATTTATATTTTATATCAGTGTGCTTTGAAGGAATTTTCAATTTTACCTGTAATCGGTAAACGATATACATTGCCATTAAAAATTCAAATCAACTTTGGACCAAAGATAATTGATATAAAATAAATCCTAGCATAGATGGAATCGATTGAAACTGAGTGTAATTTTATCCACTTTTTCATCCATTGCTTTGTACGGAGTGCAATCGAAATGGAATAGGTATCAATCAGCATTTTATTGAGTGAAATCTGTACTTTCATTTTTTGATAACAAGCAAAATATTTCAAAACGTCCAAAGATTGCGCGAAAAATGATCGTATTATTTTCTCGTCGAACATATTAGGTGCAACCGTTCAGGTTACATCTTTTAATATTATCCTAATTATACTGTGTGTCTGATATTTACTCAAACTCTATTGAACCCAGGTTACATTTTTGAATTACAATCTTCGACACATTATATGATATTATTTAAGCAGCTCACTGCCAATTTGAATGAAAAAAAACACTCTTGTTAGAACTTGGATTTAAGCCTGCTACAACTATAATTTAAAAAACTGGAATTGCAAAAGTTATAAAACAACGGCTCAGACTTGAACAACATATTTTGACTACACTATCTGTATGGCAACAATGCAGTGAACAACAGAACAAAAAAAACGCTGACCACTGCAATTCCTCAAAGCTTATCATGAGAAGTGAACAATGCTGAGGTTGCTTGTATCTATGCAAGTCTTGTACATGCACTTCTCTCTGGTATTTTTATCTTCTCTCACTATTTTCACTTCTCTCTGCACCATATTTGCCAGCCAAGAGGTTCCTTTCAAACGCAATGCGGGAAAATAACGAAGCAGTAGTATCTATCTACATATCAAGAAACTAACCAGCTATTTAAAATAACCTTTTTTGTGTTTTTAAGGAAAATGTTGGCGCTGAAGCACTTGTAAGGTTTCGATGTTTTTCAAAGGATTTTGTGAAAGAATACTTGTATTCATCGAGATCTAACTACTCGAAGGCAATTTCCATCCTCAAGTGCTGGAGATGAACGATGATAACCTCAATTTGAAGAAGACAATCGCACCACTTGAGATATGTGCCATTGCCATCGTTGAAACAACTGGTTTAATTTATTAAGTGCATTAGGAGAGAAGGCTGATAAGTTGATAACACTATTGATCGCGATATCTCAAATCAATTTTACCCCCTAGAAATCTAAGACATCCTAATTTTTATTTTATCAATTTTAGAAATGGTTTTATACATCTTTAATTTGAGATATAGATCAAGAAATATTCGTGGATCATTGGTAAGTTTTAAGACCATGATGTATTGATCTGCATACACTAAATTATGTTAATGCACTTATTAGTTTAGCACAAGAGCCCGGGTAGCTCAGTCGGTAGAGCATTAGGCTTTTAACCTAAGGGTCCAGGGTTCGAGCCCCTGCTCGGGCGAATGTTTTTTAAATTCCTCTCGAAATACAAATGCAACGACCTACTCGCTATTTACCACCCAACAACAAGAAATCTTTTCTTACTGCAGTTTTCCTATAGAACCAAACAATATTCTGCCCCGAAGCTAAAAATTGTTGTGACCTGCAAAGAGAAATAGTCTAGACAAAATGTGTCAGCACACAAGTAAGCAAACCAGCATTGCACGATAATAAAACATAATATATGGCTAATAATTTATTCTTGGCAGGCTACAATTCACAATATCATTAGAATCATTGTGAAGATGATCCGATCCGGTGTAGTGATCTTGATTTATCTTCTCTCGACCAATGAAAACCGTCGACAAACATGAAGGCGCGAAAAAGTCGGCTGTCGTCTTTGTATTTACAACAGCGGCGTCAGTATTGTCCACATATTGTGAATTGTGATAATTAGACCTGCAAAGAAGATGCGCCTTGTTAATATTAGCTGGTACTATTAGGCTTGTGAGCCTGGAATGACAATGGATCAAAAAAAATTACGTGACATTTTGTTGTAGTTTCGCATTCAAGTGTTTTTTCGGGCCAAATTATTCCCATTTCACTTACCAAATGATGTCATCTCGAAATCACACGATCGTAATCGGAATCATTTAGTCCGAAGCACGCAGGGGAAAGGGGACGCAAAAAATCTTGCAAGGAGTGCTTCAATGATAGCCGGCCCTTAAATGAACAAATTACGTGACATTTAGCTCTCATATCTCCACAAAAAGCAATGCCAGTCAAATTGGGCCCAAGCAGGGCCGAACAAGGGGGGGGGGGGGGGGGGGGGGGGGGGGCAGTCATCATTGGCTGATTTGCTGCCCGTTGTTATGCGTTGGGTTCATGTTCGGTGTCCATTAAACTCACTTGTTAACTTATCACGAGATTTTTTCAATAGGTAGTTCAATTTTAACTGCCCCAGAGTCGACATCGATATCAGGAATTTGCCAATTCTAGATATTTACTACGTTTGGCGTGCAAATCATCAGTGCAGTTTGCTGTTCACTGCAGTATTGTTACCAAAAGGTATCCAAGGCCTAATCAGCGGCCATTTTTGAAGCTTCTATTGCAAAATTGCACTGCTAAAAACTTGCTAAAAATATTTGGTTCCAAATTTGTGCTGGTGTTTTCATTTCCACGCTCATAAATACGTGTTAAACACGAGTTTTTGAATAATTGATGACAAAAAATTCGAGAAACATTGTTGTGAAACGCAATTAGTATTGGCAGTAATGTTATATCAACCTGGACCAATTCAGTAAGTTTCTTTACAGTAGGTCCCACTTCTCCTAGTGTGGTAAGTTTATAAAAATGTTAGTGTACCATCCATGTCCCATTTATCTACATCATATCAGTTTATCAAACATGCTATTCTGCTTCACAGGACTTACGGGCTGTCAACAATGGCGTAGATATTTTACATAATATAGGCACTAGATCTTAGAGCACAGCGGAGTTAATAAAAAAAAGACTTTTAGAAGAAGCCCTTTTGGGACTTAATCTCACATTTGTCTCCAAATTGTATTTCCCCTACTTTTGAGACACATTTAGTCCGAATTCCTGCTAATTTTTCGTTTCTGATGACTATTTTCGATGGCCAGCATGCTTGTTTGAAAAAAAATCTTCGAATTTCTGATTGAGTTCAGTGCATAATATTTATGCGCAACAACGTTATCACAGCTATCAAGCTATCACTTGAAGATTCTACAAAGCCTAGACCTACTTCCACAAGATTGAACTGTTTTGATAGATAAGAGAGCCGTTTAAACTTTTTATGGCTGGACCTGCACCCTGCACTCAAACTGTTCACCAAATTAAACTATTCGACACATTGAATTCCAAATACGACCCGGCTCAACCAGGAACTAAATTTAAACATGACATTACCTTACGACACGAACCAAAGTGTGCATACATTTTCAATAAAGTTCAACAATTACATCAGCTGACTTGGTAATGAGATTTGTCAGAAGCTGATATCTCCGGTAAGAGATCTTACCACGGTTATAGTCTAAACGCAAAGCCATACCAACGAGCACGTACATTACATGACTGGCATGATCTGTTTATCAATGCTGGTAATGGTAATCACGTTGCCGTGTTGCCAGTGTACTGGTTTGGCTTTCAAAGACAGATTCAAATGACGTGACAAGATTAGTGATAGATGCGGTCCCACGGGGCAAGCCAGGTCTCTGATAATTCGCTGAAGAATTATGGAAAGTACATCCAGATTTTTGGATAATACACATATTCCGACTAAGCTTGAGGTGAGGTCACACAGACCGACTACTGCGCGATAAAACGAATCGAATTACGTTAGGATTAACCTAAAAGGGGTGCCTATATTGTTGTTATCTATTTTATTGCCCCAAACAGGTTCAAAATAGGGTTCAACTATTCCAGCTGAGGATCTCATGACAAGTTTGATGTGCACTCGTTTTATCGCTCACCAGTTGGTCTGCGTGACGTGCCGACATCGTGGCTGGAATAGGTGTTAGTCTTGTTTGTTGGCTGTGCATTACTTTAATAATTTTTATAAATTAATTAAATATCAACCCATTTGATTCAATCAAAAATCAAAAATCAGTCGATCTTCAAAAGTCTGCAAAACTTGAGTTCGGACGGTGACAACGGGCAATCAATAAAAAATGATCTATTCATTTCTTAAGAGATTTTTTCTTCATTGCAAAAATGATCTAATTACCAGTATTAAGTTTATGAAGCAAGCATGTTCTAGGAACCAGAGATTGAAAAGCAAATTGTGAATTATTAGTAAGAAATGTGTACATCGTGCGTGGATTTTCACATCATAAAGTAATGAATATTACGACTATCATAAAAAATATTGAATGTACAATTAGCTTTATTACTATTACATCAGCTACATAACAACGATCGTGATCGATAACTTATTGGTTTTTACTATTGCTGTATTCATCACGCGCATACGTCACTCATAACCATAGAATATATTATTGACCAAAAATCCACTGCATTCAATCAGCATTCACTTTGCCAAATCATATAACTTGATTAGAATTTAGAATACTTATTAAATTTTAATGGTCACGTCCCAGCCAGTCAATGAACTTGACTAATTGTTCCTAGTTATTGTATTTGGTAGCAAATTAGGCTATTTTCCTTTCTTCGGAATTTTTATGACCCAATGCATCCTAGACACTACAGTTATCGCATGGTTATGAATCACTCATGAAATACGTCTGTACCTCTAGGCTACACCACATGGTCTCGGTCTAATTTAGAAATTTCCGTTGCTACAGCTAATTCAAATTTCAAATTTCTCGGTAAAACAGACTGTCAAAAATAGAGCCAGTTTAAACATTCAAATATAACGGTAAAACGTTGTTCGACTTGTTCGTTGCATTTGCAACCACTTCATTGGGGTATTTTGCGCTTGAGGGCGGAATCTATGACGGAAGTCATGAGTCCCAAATAAAAAAAGCGGGAACCCATCCTCCGTGTTTCAAAATGATCGGCAAGGGATATTTATCTTTCATTATTTGTAGGTAAGATAGAATTAGAGGAATATGAATTTAATGGGCGTGAAGTATTTCCAGTTTGAAGTAGTTTGCCTGGGTTGGTTGCAGTTTTCGTTGGTGTACATAATTAACAAGAAAATCGATTTGTACTAATTGTCAGGGGTTATTGATACTAAGCACAAAGTTCATTCGATTTCGTACTCACACATGCACGCAGATTATATTCAACGTTCGAAATCATGCCATCGAATATCGATTCTAATGATTATATGCAAGTCTGAGAAACAAAAATACCAATTTTGAATGACATGCACGATCCGCCGATGATGTGTTTTATAGTCTCGAAGTGTTTAGAGTAATAACAGTGCCGAGCAACTTTTATCATAACCAAACATCAATCCCATTTTGATTCCTGATTCATTTTTTTCAACATCGTGGGAAAGATTTATAAACATCCTGGTCCACTCATAAGTTATAACTCATAAACGAGAACAATCATCTCTCGTGAATAGTCATTGATCTGAACTATAGCCATACAGCATGCACCATGCACATTGTTCGATCTCATGATTAACGTGAGAAGAACTCATTGATCACTGATCAATAGTTGAAACTTAATACGTAGTCTGCCAGGTTACATTGGCTGTAATTCCACACGACACTATGTAATTGAACGAAATTATTGCTTCAGTCGTTCATCGGTGTATCGGATCAAATAAATGTATGTATATAGATATATGTGTGTTTGTGTGTGTGTGGAGTATGTATGGATTCAGGCGGGATTTTTGTTTGGTGATTGATCCAGCTTCGAGTTGGTTCATATTTTAACGGAAAATACTATCGACGTGAAACTTACGTCAATTTAGATTCAACGAGGAAAGTAAAAAGAGCACCTTCCTCTTATAGTGGTTAACTGTTGAAATCAATTACAGCATTATATCGATCTCCCGTTTATTGAACCAACTAATTGAAATAAAAAGAGACAGTCGTACAGGAAAAACTGAAGTAATTTGAACTAAATAGACTACAAATCTTGGGGCCCAGAATTGATTGGCAGTTGACACTGAATC
This sequence comes from Lednia tumana, assembly GCA_003287335.1. NCBI lineage: Eukaryota > Metazoa > Arthropoda > Insecta > Plecoptera > Nemouridae > Lednia > Lednia tumana. Next base: position 12,012 of record QKMV01000818.1, read on the forward strand.
TAAGTCATACTCGCGACTCATGCTCTTTGTATTCAATCAACAACGGACCATATTAAGCATTGCTAGTTATTTCGTTTTATTTTTATTGATTCCACTCAAGTTTGCTGAATGTGTCACGCTGACGCATGTGTCCTGAACTACGCACGAACGCATTTTTTTATCGACACGTGCAGAATTAGAGACCTCTCATCTAAAAATTCACAAAATTCGAAACAATGCATTTTGAGGAAGCATGTGACTGATATTGTGCAATCAATAAAACACACAAAACATTCTGGATGAATCTTCGCGGTATTTTATCTTGGAAGGGGCAGTCATGAATAAATCTATTTGTTTTGATATTAGTTCAAATACTTTGTGTAGCGGTCATGTACTTAATTTTATTTCCTCAAATTTTACTAGAGTGTGCCCTCATACCAACTAGTCTTACCAATATCGTGCGGGATCTTGAGGGATCTTAGTAAGATTTTGGTAAGATTTTGGTAGGATTCCAAGCTCTCCAATTCCAAGCCCAAATCCAAGGTACAAGCAAGATTTTACAAGATCTTGGTAAGACTTTTCAGCCGCGTTATTGCATACACCTTTCTTACACTTGTACGCTAAGGGGCTTAAAATTACTCAGGCCAAACTAATTCTCATATTGCCAGACACCAATTTACTTACTCGGACATAATCACTCGCTTAGCGACAATTTAAAAACGTCCGATTTTTGTAACGGTCTTTCCGTACTAACATACGTCACACATGTCCATGCATTCCTCGGATGATTGACTCTCGAGTCACAGGTTAACTAGACAGCTAACTGTCGCTTAGTACGCTGAAAGAACAGAATCTGTAGACTAAAGTACGTTCCAAACCTGACTTGGTCCCTTGTGGTGACTATCGCTCACCGATTGCATCGTCATTCCTTGAGAAATATAGGTACTTTACCTATCATCAACGCACAAAAATAGACAATCCCAAACATCCAAGAAGAGTGAAGATTGCGCATTTAGGTGCGATGATGCAATAGGAGCTAGATTGTGGATACATGATTTTTTCTAAAATTGGATTTTTATCTGACCCTATTAGGCTTCTTAAGATTTCAAATTTTTGTCAAAAGATACCGGGGTTGATCCTTGTGACTGGATATCCTCTTGATCAGTTATAGGGCCACCTAAACTGCCATTCTAGACCACTCCGATCTTATGCTGTCAACATATCCTTCTGAAGTTCGAAACAGTGACCAAGATCGGAATTTCCTATTGAGGGTCCCCAAAATTGACAGGCTAACTACTGATTTTGGCTTCTCGCAGCTGGAGCGTGGCGAATATTTTCAGCACAGCCTCCGCCATGAAGTTTCGCTCGCTTTTACACAGTCTATTGCATCTGCCGATTTTTGAGTTTCGACAATTTCTGAATTCGCTGCAAGCGATGCGATACGAGCGTCCTATGGGCATAGATAGGGCATAGGGCATAGGGCATAGATAGGGCATAGGGCATAGGGCATAGATAGGGCATAGGGCATAGGGCATAGATAGGGCATAGGGCATAGGGCATAGAT
>QKMV01000819.1:0-19124 GCA_003287335.1 Lednia tumana
TAGTATAAGTATTTTTATTTTAATATTCTTCAATTTTTTGTACATTTCCGGACACCTGACGGAAATTTTTCTCCACCCGCGGCGCCTGAGCTGCGTCTAGCCTAACCCCACGTCCTCCGGTTTGTGCGTGCAGGTGGTGGGCGACGCACGCACGTGCGTGGAGAAGAAGAAGGAGACACTGTGCAGACATTACTACCCCGAGGGCGGCTGGGGCTGGCTGCTGGTGGGCGTGGCGTTCACTGTGCAAGTCATCAACCACGGCTTCCAGCTGAGCAGCGCAGTCTTGCTGCAGTCCACGGCGCAGCGCTTCCACGTGCAGGTGCAGCATGCAGGTCAGTTAACAGCTGCGCATTTTACCGTCGTCATTGCGGTATAAGTCAATCGTGTGTGTGACCTCTGTTCTGAACACAAGGCCGTATGTGGTTCAGGCAGTCGTGTCTGTGACCTTCATTCTTAAAACAAGGCCATTGAGTGGATCAGACTCCGCCATCTTTGTATACTCGGAAATTCAGAGTGCTGCTAAAAGAAAGGACTGTAAACGAACCACAAACGAAGTATAAATAAAAAGAAACGAACTGACCGTTGCACGGAGTAAAACCTGCATTATACCACCGTTCTTGGTAAATATTTCCAATCTTCATCCATGATTTATTCCACCGGCGGAGTTGAAACATAAAAATATTGACGGTTACATATAGTTGCGCGTCCTCGGAGTTTTGCTGTGAAATGATGATACACTTGCAGTAGGAAACGCTGCACAGTTGGGTGCAAAAGATTGTGTCCGTTTTTTGTGCTTGTCCGGATATTTTTTTTCCAATTGATTTACCGGCAACCCGCTTTTGTTCGAACTCACGGTCCGAGGCAAAACTGCATCTATTTGCAAATATAACTTCGTTCCGTGACCGTAGAACTGGCACCGACTTCGATGTTTTAATGAATAAAAAAGAGAGAATAGTTAGTACTCGATGTGAATCCCAGTGATTCGACTACTAATTCTCACGAAAACCGAATTAATGAGCATTTGATATCAATGAACTGCTCTGTCTCTCTCGCGCCCTCTCTCTCTCTTTGTTCATTAAATTCGCCAAGTCAACTGACTAACCGACACATTTAGAGATTGGTTGACGCGAACTGTTGGCATCGAGTGGAGGGCCCACGATATTGAAACAGAAACAATATATAATGTAATTAATGATAGTTATGCATTGTCTGCTAAAGCTATAGAAAATGAAGAGTCGCAGAGCTCCTTTTGAGTTTCCGTGGATACCAAGTACTAACATTATCTTAACATTCGTTCCAAAATCCGAATAGGGATAGCGCCTCGGATGTGGTGGGTGTTTAGCGAACGAATCGCGTACACATTATGTGTCGGATAGAAGTACTCTTTCGTCGGTTTATTCACAGCAGTGACATTGTTTGAAGTTGTTCAGACTGCTTCCTGCAGCATTGTCTGTCATAATTAGCTCTGCCGCGGTGACTGGGGACTGCATTGTTGCTGCCACGGATCCGCTTTAATTGCAGCTTTGGCAGATGCAAACGATGTACTTCGAACCACGTTTCCAGAATTCCCAAAAACAAAATATACACATGCGGTCGGTTATAAACTGATCACGGAAACTGCATGCCCTTCTAAGCAATTGGAATTTTATTTGAGCGTGCCAGTTTGGCTCTTTGAGAGGCATTTGTTTCAAGCAGAGAATCTTGTGCACAAATTGCCCTCTTGAGGAGGCAGCGATTCGTCGCACAGCCGAGCAAAGAGCGCTTGAACGACTCTGATGCATTCAGAGTGCCGCCCACGTGCCGTCAGAAGTCTACCACGACTGTTCGAAACCCTCATTTGTAGCATACTCGAATTGCTTAGGCGTAAAGCGACTGCTACAAAGCAATAGAAGTGTACTCAGGCAAACGAAGATCACAATAAGGCTGTGCACAAAAATGTATAAGAGATTCACTATAGGGTGTTACCACCTGTAAAAAAATACTATTTGTCCAGGCAGAAAACTCTAATTCCACCCTATTCGGTCAGCAAATATTTTTAGTATGATTCCAGCAGTGCATTTTTGCTGAATAATTCTTCGAATATGGCCGTTTGATCAGGGATTCTTTTGGTAACAAGACTGTAGGCGAGCGAACAGCTAGCCGTGTAGTACTATTTCTTGCCGTGCCTCGATTGAGGATTTTGGGACACCGCGTGAGTGTGACCTATGACCTCTCGCACCATGGAATATTGGACATCGCCTAACAAAGTGCGTATTTATTTTGTCACCACTCCATGTGGGAGATTATTGTATGAGGGGCAGAGTCCGCCGTATCGAAGTAAAGTCTGCCTGGCTTCAAAGATCTCACGCCAAGCTCGCGGAGAAACAAAATTAGGTGTCAATAGATATGTTTTTAATCAAAGGTTTTCTATAAAAGTATTCTATAATCATATAAGCATATTAGCAAGCATGTTTGGAAGCAAGAAGATGAAGCATGTCGGCAATTTTTAGTTTGTGGTCAGGGATCTTCTCCGTTTCTCTCTTTTTATCTCTATCGTGTCATTACTAATTACAAACTACGGATTTACAACTCTTGGATTGCATCCGCCGCATTGCAATTGGTTGTGTGTATTGGCAATCCGCGTATTCGTCCGCAATGAAGGTGGATTGACAATGCAAAGGATCCAATTTGCGGGCTTGCAGGCATTCTTGTGTGAACTGGCTATCAGAAACAAAGAAGCTTGAAGCTTGCTTGACGTTGTCAAAGCCTCATGGATTCAGTTCTCTTCGGAGATCTAACAACTCAAGGCTATTTTCATCTTGGCTATGTCGTCGGGACGGTAGCTCAGTTCGCAGAGCAACAGCGTACTAATCTTCAGGTTTGGGGCTCGAATCCTCGTCGTGACTGACGTTTTTGAGATGATTGTTTTATTCAACGGTTTGTGCTCTTTTTTAATTCGATTTTGGCCCTGAACAGGGCCGCTTAACTTGAGCTTGAGCTACCGTACAAGATACGGCCCTTTGTGGGGACAAAATCGAATTACAACAGGGCACACACCGTTAAAAAATAGCAGCCATCAACCTACGACTCTGAAAACCTACGCTATTCCATTTTTGAGATGATAATAATATTCAAAAAAACTGTTAGTAATGGATTTTACTGCTGAGAACTTCTAACAAACAAACTGCCAACGTTTCGCTAACTATATTGAAAGCTTCTTCGGGGCGATTGTCCTCTTTCAATATAGTTAGCGAAATGTTGGCAGTTTGTTAGAGTTCTCAGCAGAAAAACCCATTAACTAATAGTTTTCTTGAAAACTAGTGCTGAAATTAGACAGAAGACATGAATCTTTAGAATTTAATGATAATAGTATGTTTTCAAAGCAATCAAAGTTGCGCCCAAAATGTTCAGTTTCCTTTGCGTCAAGCATAGCTGGACGATCGTCCTCCACGAACAATCAAACGTCCACGTTTCGAGATGTGCGCGTCCTCTTTGTCGCATTTTGGTATGAACTTTAGTCATGTAGGCATCAGAAGCTTCAATATTTGTTATATCTAGTGTAAATTCCCACCCGGCCAAATCTCTAAGTTCCTCCCCCTGCCCCTAACGCCTACACTAAGCAGTGTGTCCCAAGTCAACATACGCTACTTAATGATACCGCCGGCATGCCTTACGCCCACGCCCAATCAATCGCATTCTCTGCTAATTGCCGTAATGTGGCATCGTGGTGTTAAGTAAATTATACAGCACATCGATCCTCTTTAGTATTTGACCGCAGAGTCGAGACGCACGCTTGAAACAGCTCCCTGTTACGTCCGGCGACGAGCCCGTTCGACCAAACATGTGTACGACGCAAGAGCAAGATGAAAAGAGTTCCACCTTTGAGTTATCTCGGTCTCAACGAACTCGCTGACACATGAAACTCTGTCGGCTTATGACAAACAAATCTGATGGTATTTTTCCACAAGGCAGGTTGTTTCTGATTGTAAAGTCAGTGCACAGTTACTATGTTTTTGTTTTGCAAATATGGTTCGCCCTCGCTGTGTGTCTGGCAAACATCGATTCGCAGATACCGGTGCGTTTCGTTTGCGAATGTTTCGCAAAAAACTCGAGTTGCGACGTCATGCATGCTTCAAACGAAAGAACAATGGTAGGGAAGCTGTGCTAATTCAAAAGCTTGATTGCCTTTTGAATTCATTTCGTTGCAATAGCACTGTAGGTACTGTGCCAACATTTTCAGAGGAAACTTCAATGTTCACTTCAACTGGCATACGAACCCTGGTCCTGTGCATTGACGGCTACGCCACTATAACTACATTAGCCGTTATATTTTTTTCCTGGGCAACATATTTGGTTGCTCATTTCGTCCATTAGAGCTGAAAATTTTAAAACTAAACGTAGACATCCGTTTCCCATTTGATTTAGCAAGGAGAACGGCAATTTTCGTTGCCGGAAATTCGTCGAGAATAAGCACTCTGATACGATTCTGATCCGAATTGTCCAGCCAGTAAAACCACGGGTGCGGCATTTTCATGAAAGACACACTCTTCCTTTGATACACATTTTAGGGAAAAGTTTCACTTTGTTATATATATATTTTCGACCCATGTATTTTTCCTAAGCCTAGCACTAGTTAAAAAACTGATTCACAGACTTTCTAATGAATGCATAATCTCGATGGTACAATAATATGATTTATTGTACTTTGCAAATTAAATTACCATGCATTACACAGGCTCTGCATAAGTGTTTTTGTAAGAAAAAAAATTACCAACTGGGGGTGAATGCTAATAAATGCATTAACACTTTTCTGGCATTTCGTAAACTATGCTGCCTACTTCTCCAGAAGCTTTTTACCCCTGAATAAGTGAAGTGTATAGTTAACGAAAGGTTGGGAAAGTTTTACCGCTGAAGTGCTTTACCCCTGCAGCAAAGAAAACGCCATAGTTTACAAACCGCAGGGAAAGTTTCAGTGGATTTTTTAGCATTGAACCCAGCTTCTAAATTTTAAAATTAGAGCCAAGATTAGGAGCTATAAATGAGCCTTTAAGACTTTTACTAGTATTTTTGTCTTTACTATATGTCGACATTTTGAAAAACTTGCTAAACTAGTCACCTTAAAACTTAAGTTTTCTTTTAATTTTTATCTTAAAATGTTCAACTAGAGTCTACGAAGTGTTGAACCACAGTTTTATGCCGAGCACCTTCACTCCAATTGCAATTGCACGTCTGACGGTTGGGAGAGTGAGCGCGTGAATTCGCGAAACGGCGCTGTTGAGAATCGCTTGCTGTTGACCTAGGCCTGCCACTCGAACTCGAAACAACACGCTGAATCAACTGTGCGAAGTGCTCCTCGGCGCGGTGATGACTGGCGAATCACTGACACTGCGTCAAGCTGCTTCAACAACTGGCAAATCTCAAATCGCCACTCGTTGCGAAATCATGCGAGTGTTGTGGAGCTATCATCTCGAAAACCAGAAGTCCGTACATGATGAAAATAATAGTATTTTACTGTAACGCAATAGATTCGAATTTGTTCCCTCTTATTAACGTGCTCCCTTGCATTAACGTGCTAATCTAATAGTGTTTTGTCAATAAAGGCTCAAAAGCTAGGAATTTATCGAGACAAAAAAATATATACACCACGAACCTGAGATTTTTTTTTCTAACGCGGAACATTTCGATCCCGTTCTCTTCGAAAATAATTCCCTAAAAGAGAATGCATTTTTTGCATTCCTAATACATGCCGTGGAGCTTTTTCGACCCATGGGACCTGTTAGCACATATGATCAGAAAAAAACAAGACCAGAGCATATTCACCCATCTTTCTTGTAGCAGAACAAAATTGGGTTTTAATAAGTGAATTCGCATAGCCACAATACATGGATGATCGAAGATGTGTGTCATGCTTTTTGCATTTTCCTGTGCTGTTATCGTCTCCACGGAGTCGCCGCGTGCTCTGGCCAAAACCTTAAATAATTTTGATCAATTCATAGAATTTCCCAAAGAGTTTTAGGAATGCCAGTTAAGACTCATGATGAATTCAATTTAATACGAAAATTTTCACTTGGCGAGTAACAGCACCTTTAAGAGCGATTCAGGCGTGTATTCATCGTCAAAGGAAATCTTGAGCCAAAGATTCGAGCAAAAGACCCTAATGAGATTGTCGTTAGCGTCAAGTAACTGACAGAAAAAGTTGTCTGACCGAAAATTTGAAAAACTAACGAAAAAAACCTCTTTAGACGATTTTATTATAAAACTATCATTATTAAACAAGTTCAAGCATTCTCCTTTTATGAATTTTTAACGAGTTCGTTTATCCTCATTTTGGAAGTCATCCCAGCCAGCAATGCATATTGCACAGCTTATCTTGCTAGAGATGGATTTAATTGAATTATTGAACAATCTGTTTATTAGATTCTCGACGATTTGCATGGAGTGGAATTGTTTGCATAATACCGGCACATGCTTTGTGATTGTGCATAATATCGTTGTGATAGCGGTCAGAGGGCATTGACGCAGTGCGTACGACCAATACGACCAAATGACTGACCAGGTCCCGACTCCAGCCAGCTCTGTTTACGACGCTGCTTGACATCAGGTGACGATCTATCCAATCTCGTCGGGACTTAGTTCGTTTCCCCGTTGCTGTGTATTTGCTGAAAAGTATCCCTCGAATTGTCGTAGAGCACGTAGGCCGAGCTTTGATGTATGCTGTCGACTCAGGGCTGATCTTTCCAGGCCAGAAAGCATTTAAGTGTAACCCTACATCTGCAAGGTGTGTATAGCATTTTAGTTCAGTGCTTCCGGAATGATTTATAAAAAACAAAAATCGTCTGATACACAGCATGTTATAATCTTTTCACATTGATGCTGACCTATTTGAACCTGGACATGAATATATTCATATAGTAGATATACGTACATTTACTCGAATAGCGTATGTTAGTAGAGATGGAGAATGTCTTTAAATTGAGATCGACCAACGTTCCCAACGAAATAAGAAGTTATTTTATTTAGATTCAATACTTGCGCTGAGACTGCGACCTGCCGTCGAGGTCAGTTTTCGGGCTGAATTTCAAAAGTCGCAGAGAGTCGATTTGAAGTCACCCATAGCCACGCCAGTTGTCGAAGAAACGTGAAGCCTTCAACATAGTGTTCGAAGTGTTGAACAGTGTTCAACTGACGAGTTGTTGAAATTTCAACAAAACGTAAAAGATTGGTATTTTGTGGCTTCCAGCCTTCCTAGTAAGTTTGGGGTCATGCCAGTATTAACGGTACGATCTGGTCGTAATTTTGTGGTGGTTTAAGTGAGTACAATGTAGGCCTATCATTATCCTAGCTTCATTCATCAAGCAAGAGTCCAAGCACGGTAAAGAAAATTTAATTCGTGCACAAGTGCTTCTTGCTCTTGGAATTAGATCCAGCCAAGAAAAATACAAATTTTGATCGTGGGTAACGATCAACAAAGCCCCTAGGATGGTTCAGCACATTTCGAAGTGTAAGAAGTGCCCTAACAAAATCCACAGTGCCATCATGACCTCAACTGCTAAAAGTTTGAGCACAGCTAATAGCCATTGAATATGTCATTGTCATATGCTGCAAAAAAAGCTATAAAAGACAATTTTAAAAGGAAAAGCTTCTGGATTTGGTATGAAACCGAATAATTTTCGAACCGTATTTCAATACAATTTATTTATGTAAGTCGTTCCTTTTTGGATAAGCGGAGCGAAAAATTCAATATTTTTCACCACAAAAAAAAGGATGTTTTTTTTGCGTTTTTCTGTTTGTTTGCTCGCCCGCTGCAGGCCAAAGTTCCGCATTGTATTTGGTGAAACTTTCCAAGGCAAGATATTTGATGGAACTTTCGTTATTTTTTTGTATTTTTTTATGGGTCTGCATCTTTTGAAGTTTTCAGAGAAATACTAGGCTCATCCAGCAACGCGTTTAACTAAAGCGTTACGGCGAAGCCCTAGTATATGAAGAGAAGACTAAGAGTACATGTCAGTTGTTCAGTTGTTAGTAGCTGGCTTAGTGCTCACTTGTCACCTATCATTATTGGTTCGAGCAATACTTCGTTTCACCCCTGCCTTCATTCATGATACACCGTCGAACATGAATCCTTCAAATTTGCATTATAAATTAAAATTTCACAATCTTTCAACATTTTTTGAAACATTCAATGAAACTTTCAAAATAATAAATTTCCTGAAATTTGTAAACCCTATTTTCAACATGCTTCAACACATTTCGGAACTCTGTTCACGACACAGGACATTCGTCTTCCAATTATCATTACAACTTTTTATCACGTGTAGAATAGAATAATTGGCGCTTCAATGCCGAAGTGACTCCGCTTGAATCGGCAAACAAAATGGCGAAATCTGAAATTTCGACGAAGTGACTTTGGCAGTTTTAATTGCTATGTCTAACTTAGTGACTGAAATGTGGCTGTCATTGTCGAAGGTATGAGTAAGTGAAGCAGTAAAAGCAGTTTACTACCTGCATTCGGGGCTTCTTGAGCTGAGAAAACTTGCGTTTTCTATTTCGCTCGCCTCGAAGTTATTACGCGAAGACGAATTATAAGATTATATAGCATTCCGTAACGAGAAACTTTATCCTATTACGAAATAAGGAGCTGAGTGCGGTCCTTTGTCACAGAGTTCACGGCATAAGTCAACCAATTGCTTTCATGCTGAGACGTTTGCCATTGAAGAAATAAGAAAATAATACTTTTGCCAAAAGTTTTTTAAGTACCAATTCCTTTTCTTCAATGGAACGGTGATGAATTCACCTATCCAAAGTTTTTCTGTAATATGTGAAGCACATAAACTGATCAGATTTTTTTTATTAATGTCGTGTACGTTGCGGTCCTGAAATTCATGAAAAATATTTCACGACACTGTCTCCCCAAAACATTTTTTTTTGTAACATAAACAAAACAAAAAGTCTGCGCACTTCTCTCAATCTTGGAAGACATGCTATTACCAGCTGTAAAAAATCAGCAGCATAAAATGAGCTGCGAAATGATGCTGGGCAAACAATGGATTACGGTGTAAGAATATTCCTGTGTATAAAGAAGCAAAGGTAGCCATCGTGTTTTTTTTAACATAGATCCGTATCTGCAGATAGTCTCGCAAACCCAGAATAGAGTTATCCTGATGCATCCTTCTGGTTCCATACGCATGCTTCAACAAATAACTTTTCCAGCTCTCTTATGCTATTTTGATTTGCGAGTTGAGTGTCTGTTTTTTTCACCCGGTAAACAGATAGTTTGTATTAAATACAAGTTTCCGTACATGCCCTTGAATTAGATTTTGATTTAAACTATAAATTATGCTATTTGTTTCCGTTCAGTCGGGTGACACAGTAAAAAGACTCGCGAGATAAATTACCCACAAAAGTACCAAAACGTCGCATGCTCCCTCGCTTTGGCACAGCTTCACCATAGTACGCCTTCCACCTGACTTCATCCCGCACGCTGAACGCAAGAACCGTGCTCCATTTCGCTACCATCCTTTTAATTTTCTCTCCCCGAAATAAATCACTCGCGAAGTACGTGTGTTTCTCCGACAAGGAACGAGGCGATGCTAAACACGGCGAGGTAAGACAGGAGCCATGCAGTTCCGATCATTGCTCTTTCATTGCATTGCTCGTGCATGCAACCACGTGGCCACCCTGCCAAACGAAATTGCAACCCCCCCCCCCCACCCCCGCATCCAACTCTTCCCACCCACACCGACTCACTGCACGAAACTTTCGGGAGAAGTTAAGTGGAGCAAACAATTGCAGAGTATACGCTACGCCACATGCGACTTGGTGTAAAACTGTATCGTGCTCGTGCATTTCTCGTAGTAGGTATATTGTTTCAAGCTTTATGCTCGCACATTATAATAATTATATGATAATAGTGGCTGGCCTGAGGGATATAAAATATGCATCGCTGCAACTCAACTGTCTGCTGTAGTTTGTTGTGCATGTTGATTTATTTAAATGGGAAAATGGAATCTTCGCTCTGGCATTTCATTATTGATGCAAATCCCAGGTAAAAGAGTAAAGTGACTTTGTTCGTTTTTGCATAGAAGTATTTCTCATTTTGTAACTTGGTGCAATTTTCTCCACTTTTACAGTTGAGTACGAAGAGAGAAAAAAATATTAATGGTCTGTAGAATGAGAGGAAATGTTTTCTCGTCTAGTGTTATGCTGCCGATAGTTTGTCAATTAGACGTAAAAGCACCGGGGTAAGAGATTTACACTACTTAGTACCTACATATACATATTTTCAATCAGTTTCCTTTGTTTTACTTCAAAATCTAAGAGATCTTTGTTTTCAGCACGATTTGTTTTAATTTTAATAGTGATGTCAGAATTGTACTTTTTATGTAATCTATCAATGACATCAAAAAATATCAACAAAACTTCCAAATGATTGAATCCAAAATATTTAGTGTCCAATCCATCTCACTTGTCATTACATTGTTTTTTCTTTAATCCAAAAGTCGTAAAAACTTTCCCCCTATAAATAAAGCACCACCAGAATTATTGCATGAACCGATGAACTTCTAAATGAGGAAGCCAGGTCATTTCATCACGGTCCGATCTATTTCTTTGCCTGCTTATATATATATCTTGATTAATAGAAAAACTACCCCCGATTTGACGTTTTTGCCAATTTATTTGATGAGCCCCGATGCTCTTTGACTTATTGGTTCTGCCCCCGGCATAAACCACCTTCCCTCACCCCTGCATTTCTCCTTACCAACCCTCGACACTGACGTATGTTTCTATCCCATACAGCCGACTGTAACATAGAAGAACCGCGCGAATGGAGATAGAAAAGAAAGCACCCATGATGCTCATAGCATCAAGGCAATATCTCGTCGCCAAGAAAAGTCTGGCTATTTGGTGCAGGCAATTTTGCATACAGATTTTAGAGGGTTTCTTTATCTGTTTTGTAGGTGTGAGATGTCTCCAATGGGTTCCGATACTCACAGTCCTGCTTATCAAGTAGCCTTGTCACCTTTAATTATAAAACCTCAATCTACAAATGTACGGTTTACGTCCACGAAAGCCGGATGAACATCCGCATTATCTATTCAGGCCCCGAACTCAAAATTTAGGGCAAATTTGGGATGATATAGGAAATCCTACCACACTTCTGCATCCCAATATTCCACGCTAGTGCATGAGAGGAGCTGAACTTGAGATTTTTATTGAGGCTCAAAAGTAAACAATCGCACCTACATCTTAAACATTGGCCTAAATAGCTGAAAAGGTAAACATCTGATTAATTATATAGTGAATTGGGCAAATCCTTCCCACCAAGACGTACACTCGAGGAACATACATTGCTCATACATTGCTCATTGGCTCATTGGCTCATTGCTCATTGGACAGCAAATCACGTTTTCTCAATTTAAACTCATTGAAACCAGTTATGCCTATCTCTCTGCCAGCGACCGAATTATGTTTCCCTGAGTAGGTAATATACGTGCTGGCAGTGTTGTTTATCTCTAAAAAAAAACATAAAACCACGAAATTTGTTCGCCTGTCAAAAATTGGCACAATTCTTTCGGACGCCCATTATGGTCTCCAAGTATGAGTTCTGTACCGGCCCCTGCACCTCGGCTCAAACCACCCCGTGATTACAAGTAACGCTACGCACATGTGCCATATCGTCATGCCAATCGAAGGGCGGTGGGAACGCCAGTCCGATAATACGAGTGTTATCGGTGATTATGTCTCGCGTCAGCGTGACTAGTCGGGGACAGGGAAGTGTCGTTGAGCTCTTGATACTCAATTACTTGTTGGGGTGCGCAGCCGCACGTGCGTAGGTGCACCGATCCAGTGCAATGCTGAATCTCAATCAGGATCGCAGAAATAGGTCAAGAGTATGCTTGATTGATCACTGTTTTCCTGGTGATGAATGAGAAGTTGATTGGAAGTGGAGAAAAATGATTATAATCCACGAATAAACTTGTTTTCCAAATATTGCGAATACATAGCAAGAGAAATGGAATTATATGGTTCACGATCGACATCGACATGCTATCAGTGTATAATTGTGAAATTCAGTTGTAATAAATAATATATATTATACGCGCTGGTGTATTCTAGTCACATGAATTCTATGTGCAATACAAATTCGATGATGTGAATACTCAATAAGGTGCTAGTATAAAAAGCTTGGCAGACGACACGTCACAGTCAAATTTGTCGTCATCGAAAAAACGTTCAACGTATACTTTTGGTTAGGTGCAAGGAATAACGATTGCATCCGGGTCGAAGAAAAATCGTTTGAAAAATACATGCTCACTGGTCTATTGAAGCTTAGTGGTTTTTAATGTCTGTTTGAGTTTCAAATATTCGTTCAATCGTTATGCCATTTCTATTGTAAACATCACTCTAATAATATCAAAGGAAAGTGGCAGAAAATGCACTGCAATTCGATACCGCGGGCAACTAGACTGAATGACTTATGGACGCGTTCGATGCAGCATCAAAGCCTCCGCTACCTATAAAGTATATCTGTGTAACGACAATGGCGTTGTTATAATTTGACGGCAGCCAGATTTACAGCCCGCGGTTTAGCATGCATTGCCATGTGTTTTATCACCGGAGATCATTGTTATTAATTGGCAGTTAGCCATCGACCCACGACGGCGTGATTCAGAAATCAGATCGCGTCTCGCAATGCTTGTCAAATCTTTCCGAACCACGGAGGTCATATTTCCGAACACCCACTCGATCATGTAGTATCGACTTGCAAATCCGAACGATCTGTCGTCTCTACCTTGTTGATTGTTAGTAATGGATTAATCCATCAAATCGACACCTCAGTGCTCAGGGGCTAGAGGTCGAGGAAGGATTTCTCTTAAAGCTACGTGGAGAGCGAACGAGCAGCTTAGCAAGCTAATCAAACCTTCCGAATTACAAACAGAAAAGTTGATATAACAGTAGAACTGAATACTATTAGCTCTCTCCTTTAATTTTCCTCTTAATATGATGGGCATTACAAGATACGGGAAGAGTTACGAGCTGCTAACGTTTCAGTCCCAGAGCTTGTTACCATTTTCCTGCGCTACTAGTGGAAAATGTGATGTTAATTTGGTAGAAAACAAAAACTTCATGCGAATAGAGTCAAAAAAGGCCGAAAAACTTTCGCGTGTCAGCTGCAAGAAGCTTTGTCATGCTTGCAAATTGTTCGGAGGTGAAAAACTGTTCTACTTGGACTAATGAAAATAGATCATTTTTTAAGGTTTAAGAAAAGTGCGTTTAAGGAAAACTAGGTTGACTTTAGAACTGATGATGATCTCTCTGCGGGTGAAAACTTGACTTTATAAATGCATAGAAAATTCACCGGTTACTCTTTTATGAGAATGCTTCGCCGTTTCGCCAGCTCTTCGCGAAAGTTCAAATTGCATTACACTTCCTTGCAAGCTGGGAAACTTTGCACCGAAGCTGAAAACGAACAACTTTCGAGTGCAGCTCGAATTGAACACGATTATTCTAGACTCACGTCACGTCAACATTCGATTCTTTACAAAATATTTTCACAAGAATTCACTAACTCGAACGTTGCAAACTGTCGCGCACAAGTTTGAGTGTTATTGGCAATTTCGACGTGCCCGTATGTGGGTTTGACCTTATATGGACAGTACGACGTGTGAAAGTTGTCACTCACACGGACGGTTACGCGTCATCGCGATGTGCTCCGAATGCGTCCAGCGTTGATGCTCGGAGATGTTGATTGAATATTCATCACCATGATCCGTTCTAATTGATTACTCCCTCTCTTTCCGTGCGTCTAGTGCACTCGCTCTCTCTAGCGCAATTCTCGGGCCATCTTGGCAACAGTTCGCTTAAAAAACCTTTGTTCACGCGCGACGTGTCGTGTCGTGCGCTCATCAATTCCCATCCAAAGTGCCACCGCCTAATCCGATTTTGGACCACGGCGCAGATTCGTAAAAGACGCTTTTCAGACTGAACACGAAACACGGATTCTGCACAGACGCGCAAAGAAATCTCATCCGCATCTTTTGGAGTGGAAAACTCTCTAAGATCACATAACGAAAGATGAGATATAATTAGGATCTGTATAAGATATTTGCATCACAGTGTGATGATGCTCGAAAAGTTGATAAGCTTGAATAAAATGGTTGACTTGTGATCTGAACATACATTTATGCTCGTCAATTTAGGAAAATGTCACATGTTAGAAGTTAGTACCGAGTTGTTCGTGTGGAAATAGTGTGAAAAGTGTGAATACTTTCTTGACAACGTTGCGCTTGGAGTGAGTGCGAGGGCACTTGCGTTGCTAATCTGCTCGCCGTACTTCGGGATTACGACGCCGACGAAGGGGAGGTTCTCTTGAAATATCAGAGCTTACTAGAATATTATTATTCATGAAACACTCAAGATGAAAGAACGATAATCCCGATCGCGAAATAAAGTCCGCAATGACGATTTCAGTAGCAGTACAAAGTGCAGTACCGTGGCACGGAAAAACGCATCACGGCCACTTGCGTCGGGGCATGCAATTTCCTCGGCTATTGCGATGCATTTTATTCTCAACTTAACGTAATAAACTTCAAATGCTTTCAATTGAAGAGAAAGATTTCGTGGATTGTACACGGGCAGAATGAATTAAAGTTTGTATATGAAAGCATAACACTTGAATGGAGTTTTATGAAATTTTTCACCAGAAATGGATGATGCCAGCACTATATGACGATGCTTCCACTCACCCTGCACACTGTACAGTGCATAGTGCACTCGACCATTGCTGGAGAGAGGCTGTGACTACTAATCAGGAAACTGGCTGAATGTCCATAACATTATCCGACACTTCATTATCAAGAAGTCATTTGAAATCAATTGCTTTAGACACGTGTCTACTTCCCAATCTTACTAGTTTTCAAAAAACTGTTTACTTAACTGGGTAAAACTGGACTTAGTGGACTTCTTAGCAGTTTTACCCAGTTTAGTAAACAGCTTTTTTGAAGTCATTTCAAAATTTTCCTGGTGGTCACATAGATTGACCAGAGTAAAGCATAAAATCATTCCTTTTCCTCTGCAGCTCCTTTGGTAAAATAAACCAGCACTGCTTTTTAAACAACTACTGTTCATTGTTCTCTCCGATCTCGTTACGTGATATATAAAGTTTAGAGAGAGCGTTTTCAGGTGCAATATAGTGTATTGCACTGTTCGTAAAGCTTCTGGCGCAAGTGCTGCCAAAGAGGCATGGAGCAAGCAAGTCGAGCGAATGCACGTTAGAGAACTGAGATGAGAAGATGCTGGGATTCTATTGCAGCCTGACAGGCCGAAGCTCTTCTGGAGACGAAGGTGAAAGGAGATCGAGTGCTCATGGGAGCTTAGGGTTTTGAATTCCGCGAGCTTAAACATGATTACACAATTAAATGATTGATGGAAATGCATTAAGGGTTGCTCCATAATCGAGATCTTGCCTACGTCTAATTCAATTGTAAGTCGACGACTGTTTATAACTGTGGATTAGGCAGTGTAAGATACTTTACACCCACATCGCAAAACTTTGCTGAGATTCGATTATAAATTCGGGGTTCATTTTGAGCCGAGATCGAATGTGTGGTTAAATTGGAATCTAATGATTGATTCGCAAGGCGTGGGCATATATTGCGGTTTACGAAATCATACATTTTAATCTTACAGAGAGGAAACAACAATCTAACTTTCAGCTTCACATCTTCAGACGTGATTTAAAAGCTTCGTGAAACACATGAAAACATTTATGAATTCATGAAACAGCCAATATTCACTTCCATATAGTACATGAACATCATTTTAAATTTTTTGTTGTGGTTTCAAATGAAGAAGGATTTTCTTCTTATATAAAAAACGTTTGTTACTTATCTTTTTTCGTTAGAAGCAGTTGCTTATTGATGGAACAAAGGAAATAGTTTTACTCGTTGTTCGTTTGTAAATGTCTTACTTCACATCTATGTCTTGGCATTTATATTCCAACCCCATTTATAGCTAAGAATATCTTGCATTGATTGGATTCCCTGTAAGCTGGTAATCTTGTCTCTATTCAGTTTAACAATCATTGGCCATGCGACTAGCAAGAGAGAAAGATTATCCATCGCCTCTTTCGCGATTGAGGTGCCGGGTTTGGTCGATCCTCGATTCGGAGAAACTCTCGCCTGGAATAAATCTTTGGACAAACTTGCTGGGAAAAAAAAGAGATTCCATAGGTTTTCCGAGAAAATCAGCGCAGCAAAATGTTACGATAGGTGCAAAGTGAGTTGAGTATTGCCGGGAAATTCGCGGATAGTCTCGGGAAAATGGTTTTCCGGTCTACTCAGAAAACGTAGCGCCTCTTGCTTTTCAACATTTCGCAGGATAACTTGGTTTCATACGGGATCCAACTCTTTGCTAAATGCTCAGCACAAATTATCACTCGAAGGGATTTTTCAACTCACACGCGCAAGAAAAATGTGTCATGAATCCCAATGAGATATTTTTATTCAAAAAAGAAATCCTCCCACAAAGCATGCAGGAGTACCTAACGTAAAGTTGTACTTGCTTCCTCTACGCTAATTTACCGTGTAAAATGTACGTATAGTTTTGACAGCTTGGTTCATAACTTCATATTAGTTGGGAAACTATGCCACGTATAGATTCACGATGTACTAAAACGTTTTAGCAAGGCTCTTCTCATTGCCTCCTTACACACATACACGTATTCCGTGCTGCGAAATTACCAAAGACTTTATACTTTGAATCTTATGCCACTCTACATGATTTCATTTATTATGCTAAGCTCAAAACGTGTAACGACGCCTGCATTTATTGTGATGCATGATGATACTGTTCTATTGCTATAAATATAAAGCTGAAATAATACGCACAGTCTCTCTGGTGAATTGAAATGAGTAGGCATAGAAATATTGAATTCATCAAAATTTCATGACGAGTAAAAATCTCGTTTACTCATCGAGTCAACAAAGAAGGAAAGTTAATTTTCTTTTCACATTCACGCGACTTTAGGCACTTACACTCGGAGAGGCTTTGCAGGGTCCCGTGGGTGGTGGCAAAGAGAGGAAACTCAGTCTGGCGCTTGTCATGCGTACCGGGATAAATAAACAAAGCAACATACTACTGACGCTGCGAAAACGCACAAAATCAAAAGAACGCCTTTTCGTTCTCTTAGGCGCTCTAGCTTTACTTGAGCAGACTGTGTTATTTGAGAGAACAGTTTTTCAATTGATTAAATTAAACACACCGATATTTTCAGCCACGAGGTCATTTTAAACGCGATAGTATCTCCTTATATATAGAGATCTTTTTTTTTTTTGTTAATGATCGTCAATCGTCGTGTCTGCAATTTGAATTGAATGTTTTCTTTAAAAGTGACGATAAATCAATGCTATGAGTTGTTAAAGATAAAAATTCTAATCATGAAAGTGGGACCACATTTTTGCCGTCGTGCAATTCGTAAACTAAGTTTGCTCTCTTGATCAATGTAATTCCGATTTATAGCTGGAAACTGCATCGGATGGAAGCTGCCGACATGGCTAATCATCCAGGGATTGCAGTCGGATCCCAAGTATTAACCCCATTAGAGGACCGATGCCCTGGCAAAGCATAGCAAACTCCAAACTGCAAACACCATTCATTGCTAGACTCTGGCTGGACGTGGACCTAGCCAGTACCTATTCTATTTCTCATTGACTAGCACGTTGGTTACGGCCGACGGTGTTGGTACCTTGTAAACCACCGAACCTGCGATAAATCTTCTTGCTGCAGTCCAGTGCATTATCGCACTGGTTGGTATAACGATGCTTTAGTCCCACTGCGAGTGCTTGCTGGGGAGTCGGTGATTACATTTCAATATGCATTATTCAGCTTCTCTTGTAAAATTGAATTGGATCGTCACAGAAATAGGAAAATTCCAATGCGAAGTGCAGACAATATTGTCGCAACCAAACCAGATATCATGTTTATTTACAGATAACAGAAAACGTTGCTTTTCCAATATAGCCAATAATTTCATTCGCTCAGACGTGCTATTGCATTCCACGACCTAAATTTCGAAATGAGCTCCCATGAAAAAACATGCCATCAAACCGCCACCGCAATTTTATCGACATACTACTATCCGTAAAATGAATATCCATTATCTACGTTGATGTTATGGCCAATATAATCAGCGCTTCGTTTGAATTCCAGTTTCCCACTAAGGCCGTGCCCGAATGTGCTCTTGCAATGTACGTCTTATTAGGAAAGTGCGGATATGACGTCTCAAGCACCGTCCGAATGCCAAGTTGATGGACGCTCGACGTCGTAAGCGGGGATTCCATGAGATTTGCAATAGAAAATTCGCAGTAATCTTTCCAAAATCTTGAGTGCTTAGCCAACCAGACGCGAGTATTATTTTTATTGTTGTCATTTGGTATTCCTGATTGACTGGGACAAAATCGACGACGGAAAATAGCTGTGAATTTCGCAGCGTTTTCCTCATGGATGGACGTGTATTATAGCTACAAGATGAGCGATAGTTTTCGGCAGGGTGGTATGACCCGTATTTACTCTCAAACATACTTGGCATGAGTAAGGTGCTTGTGATGTTATATTCGTATGTTTTTAAGGGTGAAGTACACAAGTACACACTTAAACTTGCAGACACGCCCTAAAACCTGGCCGACACGGGTCAATTAAATGATTCACTTCTACGAGTGAGCCGTTTAATACTCCGTGAAACATGAAAACATGTTCGGTGAAAAATGAAACGTGAAGAACATGAAACAAGCAGAACGTTTACATGAAATACGAGGCCCTGCAGCTGAAATTGATTAAGTGCTTTCTAAACTAGAATAATGGAGGCCCATAGTGAACTGATTCAGAATTGTGCTTTTACAGCTTACAGCTTTTTAATCGTTTTTGGCAGTTCCACAGTTTTAACGCTTAGCAGTTCACATTTTTACAACTTAACATTTTTTACAATTCCTTCTTGAACTCGCGTTTCAAATGACTCGGCTTTTTATACCGTGCCTAGCCGTTACAGCGCGCGCGCGCGCGCGCGCGCGCGTGTGGGTGTGTGTGTGTGTGTGTGTGTGTGTGTGTGTGTGTGTGTGTGTGTGTGTGTGTGTGTGTGTGTGTGTGTG
>QKMV01000821.1:0-19120 GCA_003287335.1 Lednia tumana
TCAGCACTATAGTTTTTAAAAAAACTGTTAATAACTGGGTTAAAATGCTGAAAACTTAACTGAAACTAAACTGCCAAAATTGTATTAGTATTTATTAGTACTTATAGAGAGTATATACTTACTTATACTTATAGAGAGAGAGATCTCCGGATAGTATTTATTATTTTATTAGTAGTTTCAGTTAAGTTTTCAGCATTTTAACCCAGTTATTAACAGTTTTTTTAAAAACAGGTTAGTCGGTTGCATTCATATGAGCTGGCTCGCTGTGATCCCTACCTGGCGGTCAAGCAGCTGGTCCGAATCGTCAGGCAAGTCGGCAGCTTGGAGGGCGGCGGGGTCGCAGGAGGTCAGTCCGAACGCAAGGGCGCCGACGTACATCGGCTCAGTGGCGAGGACCTGGATGACGACGCGTTCGCCTAGCTGGAGCGGCCGCGAAGTGAACACGTAGCCGTGGCAGAATTCCGTGTCGGCGCGGGACGCCACGCAGCGGTCGTTGCTGAGCCGGACATTCCGGCCGCGGGTCCTGCCAAAGGGGAAGAAGAGACGGCGTTAGAATGTTTCCAGTCACACTAGTACGGAAAAGTCAACCGATTTTGTTGAGCGGTTGCGCCGTTTTATTTGGTTATGATTGGGGCAAACGATCGTTCCCGATCTCCGGATTCGTGGTTAATTATGGTCAGACCTCAGTAACCTCTATACACTTGAATATTTCAGAAGTTTGGCAGGTGCAAACACTGCCAAATTTTCTACCACTTTGAACTTAAATTAATCACTTTCTTATTAGAAGAGTGTAATGTGAGACGTACTTATGGAAGCGTAAAGGAGTTTAGCGTGGACTGATTGTAATTCAAGCGAGTCTTACTGTCAAGTACGGATTGGTTATAAAAGAGTTAAAAGTCAGACGGTCCTATGGTAGGGTTAACGGGAAAGAATAGGAAAGCAGATAGTTTATAAATGGATTAAAAGTGAAGCTTACCTATGGAAGGGTAACGGATTGTAGTAGGTGGTGGTGGTGGGCGGTGGCTGACACCTCACTGGGGCCGCCTCCTCTTCGATGGCAACACCCCGTGGCTGCTGCTGGTTCTGCTGGTTGACGCTCAGCGCTGTTAGCGGCAAGATAAGTCTCTCAACAGCGTCCGGACTTTCGCCTCCCGACGCGGTCAGGTTCCGCCGCGAGTTGTTCAGTTGTTGACGGGGGTCGACGAACTCTATCGCCGTCGAGTTGCCGTAGAGGTCGACGATGGCCCAGAGAGGACCTCGTGTTTCGACGCCGCTGAAGAAGACTCCCTTCTCCTCGCCGTTGATGCCAAAGTGAACGTCACCGGCTTGATTCACGTAGAAGAACAAGACGGTGTCGCGCTCGGCAAAACGTTCCGCCAGCGCCTTGGCCCAGTAGCCGGGTTTGTTTGTCAGGTCTGGAGGGGAAAAAAAAGTTCTTAAAACCAGGTTGAATTAACTTTTGGACGTCAACAATATAAAACACTGAAATGTTAATGCTACGAAAAACAAACCAGTGTCGGTTTTGAATCATGCAGCTCGAATTGCACACATACCACAGCATTGTAGATCATATTTGATATTTTTAAGTGCTCATAATCATCATTTCATGATGATATCAACTTAAATACTGATCTGTGACTGTAGTGAAATAATAAACACCAAAGAGTTGTTTGGACTGCAAGCTGTCAGGGAAAATTACACTTCAAAATAATCGCGCTGACTTGTGGAGATGATGAGAAGTAATTTGTTACGACTGTTTCGGCCGTTTGGCTCGTTGACGAAAGCACGATAGGCTGGCGATGTTTGCTTTTTCAGAGCAGAATGTGTGGCTTACAACGACGATGGCGTGACTTACCAGCCTTGAGGCAGTTTATGAAAGTGTGAGATAAATTCTGTCTGGCTAGTGGCTAAACTAAGAGATGCTGGTTTACGGATTTTAGCACGCATTTTCAAAACACCCGTCCCAGTTCAAAACGTTACGTTTCAGACTTGACGCCAAGATGGAACTGTATTTACCTGGACACGCATATTTCGGCAGGCCATAGCGGAGGGTGCTTGGGTCATTGGCGGTGAATCCAAATCGGATCACCCCGCTCCAATTGTTCGAGACATCCAGGAACTTAACGCACACCTAAAACAACGGAAACTGTCAATTAACTTCAAGACAAAACGCACACATAATATTCAAACCCCAAAATTGAAAGCGCCATCGAAGAGATGGCTCAGTGGCCCATTCTGCCAAGAATGTTGGCTGTAACCCAATTCGGAGTGTTCACGGACTGCGCTCAGGGGACCCGCTGACGTTAGTCAATTTATGGCCAGAGTATAGACTCTTAACTCACTCAGTCCATGTTTACTTATCCAACTTACACATTCATTATCCCACAAGTGTTAAACCCATCATTTCTGCTTCCACTAGTTGGCATGAGAGAGTATTCATGTGGAATAACAACACATTAGTGTAACAGAAAAGTCCTTGCTGCAGTTGCTCCTGCAAGACCGCGATAATTTCAGTAACCCGTGCAGATTTTCTAAGAAATAAATCGCCCCACATAGAACATATTCGTGCTCAGTGGATGAATGGATGCGCAGCTATCCTCCTAAATACAGTTGGACTTGGGCCGTATCTCCGCGATCCGTATATACATAATAGAAACCCCTATTTCCGGTTCTCACGTCATTTTTCGTTCTCATAGTTTTTCACAAGTAAAATACCACGACGTCCATTGATAAAGACAGGCGGGCCCGACGTAAAGAGGAAACGCTTATTTAACGAGGTGCGTTCGTTCGTTAACTCCTATTTGATATGAGCGCAGCTCGCGCGGCGCGTCACGAAGTCGTGGGACACGACCAGACGACCCATCGTCAGCGGCGACGGCATGCTCGTCGTGGTTATTGTCTTCAATTATGATGGGACTGGGAGTCAGGCGTGAGCTGCACAGAGATTTCGGCCCGGGTGACAATAATTCCGACCGTGGGAGTTTCCTGTTAATCAACGACGAGAGGTCCGCGTCGACGAAAGCTAACAAGATGCCATGCCTGCACGTCAATTGCGCTCGCTCATGGCTCGGACACTCGACTTACTTGAGAACATTCCCAACCCTTGTTCTTCCGGTCTTGTTGTATTTAATAGAATGATTGCGGTGCTGTGCTGCTTGCTTGCTCTTATCAGAGTAATACTTTTAATTGAGCGTCATTGTTCGCATAGTTAAGAGGAGAAAAAGTCATTTTGGCGGTGCGATAAACGACAAAAAACTACCTACTCACAATATTATAAGCGCGAGGGCCGAGGCCATACATGTCATAAATTCTCAATGGGGAGATTGATGAGGTCAAAAACATCTTTTAAACACGCCGCATACTCCCAAGGCTTCCAAGTATCGATGAAAAGTTCGTGGTCTAGATTTGCCAATCAAAATTGGGAACAGGGGTGTGAGGGAGAGAGCGGAGAGGTAGAGATATTTCGAGTCAGCAGCGGACCAGAGAATGTCTCGCCACGACCACGAGATGACTAAGATTGATGATGATTGATTAGTTTGGACGACGAGATAGTACAGTTTATTTCTTATAAGCCTTCCACCCTAGCCTAGGTTCTCTACGTTTTCTATATTCTTGCAAAACCTTGACGACGAAAGGTTGTTTATTGAAAGCTTTCCCACCTAGACGAGGGTCCCTAGGCGTTATTGAACTAAACTTGAAGGCAAAACGCATCACTAAGAAAGTGTTTTAAAATCATTTCTTTAGCATCAAGCTATTGCGTACTATGTTAAACTGTATGTAAATAACTGTAGTGCCATTTACGAACCTTCTCCGCAACTTTGACCGGGCGAGCGCTGAACGCGATCCCCTTGCAGAAGCTTTCGGCCCGACGGGCGACGGCGCCGTCCCTGGAGATCCGCACATTGTCTCCATGGACTTGGTGGAACAGAAGCGGGGGCAGGTTGTTGGTGCCGCCACTGCCGCCACTGGACCGGGGTGCTGGAACAATCAGAAAACAAAACACACGGTCAGAACGATTGTCATCGACACTCACTACGAAATTGCTTCGATGACGAACACGCACGATTAGGGTGTGCGTAAGGGGGATGGGAAAATGTGGACGTGAAAGTTAGGACACGAATCCGGCATCACGATCGTAAACTTGCACCACGACGAATGGGAAACTACGCCGTGTAATCAAATCGAAAACTGTTGTCTACTTGGGAATGACGCAATACGTACGAGAAGGCTTTATACCAACGGCGATGTTGGGAGAGAC
The DNA here is from genome assembly GCA_003287335.1 of Lednia tumana. Lineage (NCBI taxonomy): Eukaryota > Metazoa > Arthropoda > Insecta > Plecoptera > Nemouridae > Lednia > Lednia tumana. Next base: position 4,259 of record QKMV01000821.1, read on the forward strand.
ATATTTCATATTGAAGTCCCGGTGTATCAGACGGACATAGTCTTTTATCTAAATCTTTGGTGTGTCCATTGTTGGGGAATCAGCTCACCAAGGTAAGAAAATATGTCATCATTCCCAATTCGGTCTAACCCCCAAACGTTTGAACCTATAATGTAAGCCTAAATAAATGTAGCTCGCGCAACAATCAGTATCAATAAGTTATGCATAATAACAATTTTATCGTCAATACGATCAACATTGATGTACATGTTCAGGCCATGGATCTCAGTCACGAGGCAATGCAACCAAAATGTCCACAACGCCTTCGAATGCGTGAAATCCGCGAAGCCAGCTCGGCAGCTACCCTGGACGTGGACGGCTAACGAGGGGTCAGCCTGCACCACGGCTCACCAGAGCATGACCAAGTGAGAGACATTACATGCGAGTGAATTCCGACGACAGCCCGCATGACATCGCCGTCGTCGTGGCAGCTGTCACAGCATGTCTGTATAATGTGTGAGCTGGCATAAGGGTTCCATTCCATGTGATATGCCACCCACCAATCCCACCCACCCAGTGGCGTAGCTAGATATTCCAGGGCCCCGGAGAACTACACATGACCCCCTCAGCTTTCTGGAGGAAAGGGCGCGGGCGGAGACGCCGATGGAACCCAAATGTTTGGGAAATCTAAGAACACTATTTAGACGTCTGTATAAGCAAATATTTTCACAGAAATTTCAGATGTCAACTGTGTTTTATTGGTTCTCCGATATCGTAAACTTTGGGGTAACCACATCTAGCTTCCACCGAGAGGCAAACGATTCAGCTTTTTGTGGATGCCAGCAAATTTTGTGGTATTTATGGCGCTTGATTAGATTCAGAGGGCTGATCACGGTCTCAGTGGTAGACCACGGTTATGCACCATGGACTGTGCTAACATCGGGTGCATTGTCTGATCTTGAGCCCGCTAACACCACCGGTAAAAACCGGCGGGGACGACCCGCGGAGAATGCCTCGTCTGCCACGGCTGTATCTACATCACCGATGTTCGGTAACGGTTCCAGTTTTTCGGTTCTTTCGGAACCCTGTGCATCAAATACAGTTATAGGAGGTTGACTGGATAGAGTGATGATCGGCGCGACATTGGCTTTGCAACAGTTTGTGGACACGTTGTACGCCACTGTCACCATGCCCAATCACCCTAGACCAGTTGCGCACATCACCCCCCTCCCCCCCCCCACACACACATGCGAGCTGTTAGGCCACACGTGCGGTACCACACTCGGCACCTCCCGGGGGGGGGGCACAAGCCATTTCGACGAAACCCCGAGCCCGATAGAAAAGACTATCGACGACGAGCACATTAAAATGAATAATAAAAGTTAATTGTCGATTTCGGCTATTCACGAGTGAAATGATGTTTCGCTATTCTGTATGAAACGCAGTCGGTATAAAGTAGGTACTTCAAGTCAATTTCCATTACGGATTCAGAATGGAAAATGTTCTGGATGAAATGGGAGTCTCTGACCTATTTAAGAATCCGAAGCGTGTGAGAGCGGAGCATTTCTGCAGAAGTTACATTCAGAGGGTATAGCTTTGGTATACACGGGCGGCTACGCTCAAGTACAATCTTCGCGTAATAGGTATAATTCTATGTGCCGAGTGAGTCTCGAGTTTTTGTTTCCATAATCTATGTTAATCATCCGAGAGGCAATTCTCATTCATCTCACGTGCATGGCAAAAGGCAACCGCCGACGCGAATGTAACGAGGTGCAATTCAACGGGTATACGAGATGTATTAAAAGTAAAACTAGGTTGCCCATTTGCAAGGAACTGGGCGATCGTTTATTATCAAGTTTATAAAGCCAAGCCCGCGCGGGGCCGCGGTGGTATGTTGTGTGTATATTGGCGAGCTACAGGATATTTCTAATAAGCTCTCCACCCCAGCCTACGGCCCCTCGGGCTTTCTTCTACAAGCCTCGGAGGACGCTACAGGCTTTTTCGTAGTAGCTTTTCCATCCCATGCTTTCTTCCACAAACCTTGAAGATTACATGGTACACATGATATTTCTTATAAGGTTTTCCCACAAGTCTGCCAGCGATAAAGTTAACCTTTGTAGAGAGAAGTAAATCGGCTTTCTTGCATAAACCTTGAAGACTGTAAAACATAGTAAACAGACAATTACCTAGATACTTTATCTTGTAATTTCTTGTGTTATTAAGATCCATTTAACAAGCGTGTAGGTTCGATGTAAGCAAGTCAGGGATCGCGGCAGGGCTGTAAAGCTTAAACGATACAGCCTATAGCACAGTTCAGAGAAATCACAGGCGTTGAGAATTGTGGGGAGCGAGGGATGGAACCACCCAATCTATGCTGTGCTGCCGTCGACGAGCAAATGCAGCCCAGCAACCCAGCATAGCAACCGATGTTAGCGAGATCTGGTCGCCATGGAAACGCAGCTTCGACCGACAGGAATGGGGGTGGAACTCGAAATCTAATCCATATTGGATTTATACTAGCGCACAGAAACACACACACACACACACGTATGATCTTGACTTAACAAATGGATTCTCCATGACCTGTTTCCGAGTATGGTGATTTTGCCTTTCGAAAATCATCCTTTGCGTTCAATCGTCGATGGATTGATTATCGGTGTTCAACAACGCACCACACTGAGAACCATGGCCCTGTGGCACTGGTGTATTGGCGTTGGCGAATTGTAGGGTGACTGATAATGATGAACCGCATAAGAGAAACCCGGAGCCGGCACATAGCCTCTCGTGTCGGAAAGCATCAAGGGAGCCAACGCTTAACGTCCCTTCCGAAGGACGGGACAACTCGAACAGCAGGATTCCTCTAATAATCCGTGCTGTCGAGGGTCATCAAGGAGCTAAACTGATGTAGCTAGCTTCAAACCCTCCTAGCTCTCTGGATGAAAGGTCCCAACCAGCCTCTTACCCTCCCAGGGCAATTGCTTGACGTCGGTGATCACAGATGATCGTTTTGCTTATTATTCATAGTTTCACAGCTGAAAAGCTCATCGAATGAAAATCGAGATCATCCTGAACGGAACAATGGGACGACTCTAAAATGAATCGATAATCGGTACGTGATTGGTTTTTACTTCACGTAAAAGCGGCCATTTTTGTGACATAACCTGAACTCGTCTAAAGCGTGAGTTGTTGGGCCGAAGCTATGTGGAAAGTCGCGCACGTGGCGATTAAGTTTGTGCCGTCTCCCTGTGAAGTGTGAATGGATCCGAACTCGACCGGAGATGGCACATTGAATGGGGCTGTCACACTGGGTCTGTGCGTTATGCAAACGAATGGTTCGAGCAAGTAGTGGGACTGCTTCCGGCGGATGTTTTATCTCTCGGTGACGGAAAAACTGCACGCGACCTAACACGTGCGCCGCGCTGTGTTTCGGCACCGGCCAATGAAAAGAGCAAAATAATTGCACAATTTGTAAGTAGGTAACCCAGGTTACAGATTCCATGAATAACGAGTAGTACCTACTTCTTGCATATCGCCAAGGTGTGACGAGACTCTTAGAAAAAATCACGAAACGGGCCAGCGTAATTATTTTTTTGTACGAATAGGTGTTTCCCATCGCATTAAGCAACTCCATCATTTGTTTCACAAATTTAATTTGTGAATGAATTATTCAAAAGTGCGTCGTAGCAAGTGTATACGCTGGCGGTTCCTTTGTCTCGGAAATAAATGCAACTCTTCGTTCATTCATAAACTTTACATGGACAATCACAAAAATCTTAACGACCCGTTACACGGGAGGCGTGTCGTTTGGACTTGCCTAATACAAAATCGCAACTCGTATACCTCCTGACACAGATAATAAAAAAAGCAAACCTGTTATCGGACAGTGTAAACTTGTGCTGCGTACCAGCGGACATCCGACAGTTAGGCCACTTAGCACACTGTAATTACCTGGATCGATAGGACTCGTGCAAACGCGAACCATTGTGCAATTCGGCCGACGGGTTACGGCGCGGGAGCACGGCTGCGCTGATATCACTTGGCCAGAAGCTCGATGATTACTGACTGATCAAACGATATCGCGACAAGGATGAAGCGAAGAGAATATGGCACAACTACCTGTGCAGACCAGACAGTCTCGAGACAACCGTTTACGCATTGAACTCCCTGCAGCCTAGAGACAACACTCACTGACAGTCAAGTGTTGACCGGTTCGGCAATCTCCGGCCAATGCTATTGCAGGTTGTCGGTTGAAATCCCGAACTGACCAAATCATATCTTGCCAATGTCAATGAGCAAACACGCTAATGAGACTCCGTTTTTCACTCGAATCAAAACGCAAACAAGCTCATAGCCAATCAAAATGGTAGTCGGCCACTTTTGACCAATAGGAAAACGCCGTTTTAAAGTAAACATGCCCTCGGAATGACCAATTGGGAATTCGCAAATGCTGAAATGACGTAATAATGACGTCATTTTGATTTTTAATGTTTTTTCATCAGTTTTCGCAGACCTTGTCGGGTGCTAGAGGCAACGATCGGCCTTGACTGGCTGGGAAGCTGAATACCTAGGCGTACTTGATACACTCTTGTTGCACGTCCCGCGAGCGGAGCTGTACCGCCGTACGTCACAATCGCTTTTGAGGAAATCACGGAAATCTTGGCCCCGGGTTGAGAGACCCGAAACAGCGGGCACGGGTATTGTCATCAACCAAACGCAGGTACGATGTTGTGTACTTCGTACGAGTTTCCAAAAAGAGAAACAGTTTAAGAATATCTATAAAATTATGTAAATTGCTGTGACGTAACGAGAGATAGAACTGATTCCGCTACGATAATGAACGATCATCTTCTCGGCAACCACTCTGGAAATAAAATCCTTTTCATCACCCATCATTACGAGTGTTAATTGGTAACATCTAAAGTAAGAGAGCGAGAGAGAGAAAGAGACGGAGAGAAAGAGTGAAGAGACATGCTGTATGACCGAGTCGAATCGATTTAGGCATGAGCCTGAAATTACTACGTGAGTCTAACTTGTTCCTCGTATGAGAAATTTCGTAAGTGGTGCTATTGATGACCAGTTCTAACTGTTCTAGCAAAAAAACTTTACCTATTAGAATAAATCAAAGAATGAAGAGACTAACTAAAACTAATAGTATCTAATTAATCATATTTCCACAAGAAAAACCCCGTTCGTCTTGTCAGAGCTATACTGAGGCATTGTGAACAGCGACACAGTTGTCAAAACATACACCCAGAATCCAGATTCCCGAGCGCAGGATAAAAACAAGAGACCGTGTCCATACTATAATGTAATTGAAGTTGAACCAACCACCCAATCGATCCCATGGCTGCCGTTACGGAAAACGAAACAATAAATTGCAGATATACGTTTCAAAAAACCAGTGTTCACCTCTTGAAATTCGGTGGTTTCAAGTCAAGCTATCTAGCCATGCTCTGTTTCGCATTGTTCGTGAATCAAGATCCGTGAATAAAGTTGCCAAGAAAGACGTCAGCCGATTAAAAAGAATGACACTCGACGGCGGAAAAAGACAACGGCTGCCGACAGAAAAAGCGAGCAGAGCACGATAACGTTAGAATTACTGATTTGGTTGAATACGGATTGGTTTTAGACTCAAAAGATGTGTTGAGCTCTCTTGAACACGATCTATGGTCGAGAGACTTGCTCGCATCGAACGCAAATCGCGGTTCACCGGATTAGTACACAAGTCAAGGATTAACGAGCTAGTTAGTTGTTCCCAAATTGTGTGGAAACGCTGCTATATCGAGCAGCAAAAATCAATCAAACAATGTAACGAAACTCTTTAGCGAATCGTATTTTTGTTAACAGTAAGTCATCTTTCGTATTCGAGCTGACTCTTGACCTTTTAAGTTCTAGTGCACGAAATTACCCGATATTGCCATATTATTTGGAGAGTTGCGAGTTTGAACGATTCTGAATCACGAATCAATCCGACACGAACAAGCAAAACATTCGTTATCTAATTACCCAATTAATTCAAGACAGAGTACTATTAATATAGAATTTTAAATTCCAACCATCGAGTGCTTTCTTTTTTATCCAAGCGCGCACATAAATGTGTATACAATCCTGCATCACACAGATTGGCAATACGCTCGTTTTCAATATGGGAAAGTAAGGCAAACCAGCAATACAAGCCAAGAGTAAAGATTCTTGAAACAACGTGATCGCAAGTTTGTTCCCACGGACTGCAAAGGCATGGCCGACATCGTCATCATCTTCTTCCTCTGCTGCTTCTTCTCGTGTCTTGAAGGAATTGTAAAGTAGGAAACCGCCTCGAGTGTTCCGTGCGGCTACTTTATTAAAAGTTGCCCCCTCCCCTCCTCTCCCCCCCCCCCACACACACACACACACCTCACCCCCGAGGATGTTGATCCAAGCTCGCTCACACGTCACACCAAACCAACGTGTGTAGCTTACGGGCATTACGGCACACAGTCGAATTTAATGCCATCATATGCAGCCTATTTTTTACGAATTCGCCACCCTTGCGTCGCTGGCTGTCTTACACAGAATAGAAGTGAATACGTATCGGTTCTAAACATAATTTGACGGGTAAGAAAGTTAATTTCGCCACTCGGTAAAAATATTTTCATTATTTAAATGCCCATTGATTAAAAATTGATGACAATATCTTTGGGATTGTTGTTAACTTAATTGTGTACAGACGCAAACTGACAGCCATTTCGGTTCAGCTTATGGACTGCACTTTTCTGTAGCAACATTAGTTTGTTGGCACGGGATGGGAAACGTTTCCTCGTTCATGAAAAATCTAGCATTGAATTGATTCGTAACTGACGCGGCCATGTAAGTCAGACAGCGTAAAGGCTCGGTTCTATTCACCTGTTGTGGTCGCCTGAGTGCACAATAATCACATTAGCTACCTTCCACAGAACACAGCCAAATGTGTTAACGTGAAATTCACAAGCCATTCTGAAAATGCAACGTTTTAATATCGTTATGTCTTCCTGTTTAGATTGGATTTCAAGTACCTACCAACAATACTATGGCAATTACGAGGAACGGCACAAATAATGCACTTCAATGGGCTGTTGACGTCGTTTTTTGGTTTGCTTGACACGTTTGAAAATGTGTGTCGGTGTGCCTACAGGAGAGTGTTTTGTTTCCCAGGGGAGCGGTATTGAATGCATTGCATTGTGGCTAAAATTAAGTGCTCGTGACTCAGGGTTCGCGATGCTCTAAAGGGGAAGCAAACAAACTCCCCCGCGAGGTATGTACGCATCGCACGCAACAGGAGGGTGGGTTAGAAAAAAACAGGAGCACGGCAGAAGTTTAAAATTAGTCTATATGCATATATTTGTCATATAAAATGAAATATTTTTGTCTCGGTCTCGTGCGTAGTCCCAGAAGACTCGAGTTCCGTTTGTGGATTCGAAAGCTCCGTTTATGCCAGGTAAAAATGGTATCAGATTTGTTTTCCCATATTCCCCAGCTGCCATTAGCACGCGGCATGTTTGGCATCCTATTATTCAGGGACTATAAGCTCACGTCTCCCTTTTCCTAGTCGCATGGTTCTAATAGCAGCACCCTTGTCCTAGCATCTGCCATTCCCATGAGTGCGGCGATTTGAACAGACGCGGTTCACATTTTATCATCCCCTCTCAGTCTAGACGGGATTACATCACTCGATGATTCACAATAAATTATTTTATAAAAATTCTCACATCGTCACTCCATAGGCCACGCAATGCGTTCACTAATTTCATTTCATTCTTCCACTCCATTCTTGATGTCGTTGAGTTTCAATAGTTTCTTCGTCCGGCATTCGTGGCAAGCGGCTACAATAGTTTAAATTACTCTAATCTAAATAAATACACGTGCACGTAATTGCAAAATAAGAGGATAGAATTGTTAGTCATCACGCAATAATTGAAAAGTGAATGTCGAGTACTCTTAAAAGTATTCAAGACATGCGGTGCGTTCTCAGACTAATTGTGCTAGTGATTCCGATTGCGTATATCTGTACGACTAATTAATTTGTTAAACATCGCGTGCTAGCCCAGACAAAATTGCGTGCTGGCACATGGCAATTGGCTAGTTTAGTTATATTTAAAATTCTATGTTCGACCTACAGTTCTATAAATCGGGCCGGGAGGTGGTGTTGTCATTCCACCCTGACTCCAGTCCCATGGTACTATTCTCTTACAATCTACGTGATGTACAAAAGACGAACGGCGTCTTGGAGCGATTTATACACAAAATGTCGTTCTAGGAGTCTAGCGACATCGCCGTCCTGCTCACGTGGTCGATTAGCGTTAGAATTTTGTTCGAATTTTATCGGTATTGTGACGGGGTGGACGTGACGCAATGACACGAAATGTTTTCCGGTTCCAACAACCACATGGGGGGAATTTGATCTGTATATAGGACCTACCTACGCATTTAACTATAATTTCACGATTTGAAAGTCAGAAAGCAGGTAGAAAGTTCCGAATTCTTGGAATCACTTACAGCGGGGTGGGTGTATTGATTTGAAAACAGATTGATAGGAGCATATTATCTACGTTATTGACTTCCATCATATTCTGTAGCATAAACATTTTTGGAGGCAAGTGACTGATAATATGATTTTTCGAAGGACAGACTACATACTTAGCAGCATTATTGCCATGGGAAAACGAATATGAAATCATAGAAATACCTACGCTACTCCTATAATTAGTTCCAACAAATTGTTCACATGGGGCAGGTATTTTGTCACAAATTATGTTCACACAGGTCACGGTAAAGATGGAATTCGAACAAGATATCACAATGACCACTTCATCTAACCATCTGCATCGACGAGTGAATTAATAGCTGGGAGCCCGACAGGATATATTGGTGGTGCTACAATAAATCAGTGGGTGTAGTATTTATTCGGTTAGGAAGTGAGGCTTCTTTGGTGTACCAAGGTAGGTAGTTTAGGTTTATCGTTACAAGAGCCTGTCTATATCGAATTGCTCCTAGTTCCCATAGAAACATTCCAATGCTCTACGCAAAAAGTCGTAAATCAAATTATTTACAGCCAATAGGTACCGCCGAGCTTTGAAGTCGCCTTTTAAATACTGTGCCAGTCAATTTGAACTGAAATATGGTCATTTGTTCTATGGATTCTTGAAGCACATGCTAGCGCACTTACATTCTTACATTCACTTACATTCTTACCCAATGAAAAGTTGAATTGAATCCATTGAGCTATCGCTTATAAATTCAGCAGGCTCGCACTGACAAATTAATAAAGAATACATTACAGTGGACAGTCGTTTTAAAGGTCACTCACACAGACGTCTATCAGCATCAAACTCTTGCATCCAACGCACGATAAATAAATCAAAATGATGACCGTTCAATCTAAACCGTGGAGATAATTGGCGGAAATAAATCAAATTCGCACGGGTCAAAGAGTCAAGAAATGCAGTCGTTTCTTTCGGACGTGACAAGACTAACGCAATTGTACTTAGTTGCTATGGTAATAATGAGTTACTAATTAAGAGCGGGCCTACGCCGAATTAAAATGCCCTTGGCCAAACGTACAGGAAATGGCGGTTTGAGCTACGTTGGTTTGAAAGCGTTTGCTGCATTAAATTGACTTGCCCACACGCTCGCTTGTTGATAATTTGCTGCGATTAAAAGCGGAAAGTTTGGGCTGCAAAGTGAAAAGTCGAGTCAGCCGAAAATCACTCCAGTGTAGGTAGATACCATAATCGCGCATAATGCAGCGTAAGGTATGGGTTTATATACGAAGACATCAGATTTTAAAAGAAACTTCACGGTAGCGTGCATGACATTGGGACACCATAAAGTAAACCCGCGATACACGGTATTATACCTGCGGCACCCGGGTATGCCATAAAAGTACCTACATTGAATTGGAGACCATCGGGCGACTATCAAAGGGGGATGGGCAACTGAGGTTGAGGATCTCGAGCAATAATATAGGTCGCTTGTATGAAACTTGAGTTGGCTACATCGAATTCCTATGACTAAATATTTATACGCGCGCTTGAAGGTACGTTAGTTTTATAGAATTAAAATGAAAATTTACAAATTCCGTGGTGGCCTGTTCGTATGCGTACAGTGCACGCATAGCAGATTTCTGTCTCACGACGGTCATTCGTCCAAGAAATGAGTTAGATCGTCGAAGATATTTTATATGTGACCAGCATCCACGCAATGATATCATTTAGGCAGATATTTCATTGTGCGAGACCGAGACTGAGAAACGCCACGGAACTATGAGATATGCGAACAGTCGGAATCGGGCCGGATCTTGCTTATACTCACTCCACGCACCACCGGAAAACTATGCGGCAATGCGTTTCCTGTTCTTTAGAGAGAGGTTCAGTTTCCCATGCTATCGAAAGTATACCTCGCTCGGTCCCCTGCTATCCTAATGGGCCCCCCTAATAGCACCTTACATCAGCAGAATCCGTTCAAAAGTACAGGGTGCTGTTAAAATTCAACGATCGGCCGCAAGAGCTGCCAGTCCTTTCGTGGAATCAGAACGCAATAACGGGCAAACAGAACGGTTGCACTCAGCCAGTTAGAAAATATGCAAATTCCTAGACGCAGGGGATGAAATTTCGAAATAATCGCTGTGCTAACGGGAAGTAATTCCGAGATTTTCTACAATATGGCGCATATCCAACGGCGACGGGTAACGGAAGGGATTCTGCCATGGGGTCAAATATTGCAATTAGTTTAATTATGTTTCTATTATCTCGTTTAGTTATACTGACTACACAAAAAAAAAACGCTTCAATAAACTGCCCATTGACCAAAACACACATGCCAGAATTAAAGCCAAAGAAAATGTACAAACCTAGTCCAATCCGTTTCTTGAATTTCTTCAAAACTTTCATCTTGGACCTAAGCGGAGCCAACAGATCGTCGACACAATGACAACGTCCTACCGATGGCTGCTGAGCCTGATTGGCTTTTACACCAGAAACCCCCATCAATTACTAAATCCCACACAAAAGTCAAGCGATATCCCTACTTGACTAAGAACGCACTAAAAGCACACTAGATCACAAACGAACGAGTGTAAGCGCAGAGAGAGAGAATACACGTCTACTCTCGACGAGAACTCAAACACGACTAACCGTACTGTCGGCTGCTTCTTTCATATCGGGGAACGGGGCAGCTGGCTGCTGGTGCCACGAGCCGTCGACCAATGGGTGATCGCTGTACCCCATTATGCCCTGCCTTCCACCCTGCTGCGGTCGCCGGCGGCCGATTACGACACCCAGCTGCTCTTTCGGACAACATTGCGATACACATGCCGAGTAGGCAGCCACCGTCCAAGTGATCCGCGACTGCCGAATGATATCAAGAAACCGGTCATCACCTGTTCGGTGATATCGGTGATACGATCGGTTGAATTTTAGCGAAGCCAAAACTATCATATCTGGGCTTTAAAGCTTGGAGCTCGTCATTTTATTTGTTGATATTGTTATGCTACTGTTAATTTACCAGATACTGTAAGATGCTGTAAGTCTTAGCGTATCTAAAGAATGAAATCAATGTGTTGGCGAGGGATTTGTTGGCCGAAAAATTGCGGAATAGTTGAATGTCCAGAAAATATGGCCCGTTTCATTTTTTTCGAGTTATATTTTCTTTTTACTTCAGACTCGGCCTGATTTCGCCTCAAACCCAAAAACCCAAAAAAAAACGCCAATTCTTAAAAGTTGGAAGTTCAATCAATGTATTGATTGACAGGGTTCCCATATCAAAGACTAGTGACATGCTGTTTCGCTAAAAGCATTCTACAACCTACAACAAAGTCTTTGACGCAATGTCAAGTTTCGAATGTCAAGACAGCCCATGTTCCGTTGATCGCAATCCCCGTGGCCTATCTTCGAGCGCCGTCGCGACGCTGTGAAACGGTCTAATGCAATTTATGTCAGCGTCGTCAATGCATTATTCATTAGGCAACTTCCAGCACACAAACGGAAATGGTAATTCACACTCATTTTCCTCCCCTCACAAGTTCAAGCCTTTCTTATAGGGACATAACGAGTAAAAGTTATGAAAAATTACGCGATAATGAAGGAGAGCGTATTAATTATCACCTGAATAAATCTAAATTGTTGAGATTATTATGCACATATTATACATCAGTTGGTTCTTTAAACCATGTCGATGCAGTGCCCATACAGGATGTTTGTATCAGACGAGAGTGAGAGGAGAATAATGGTCGTCAAAGTGTGTGACTGAAGGATAGGCCTGAATATGCAGTGACTTGCTCGGCTTGTTCTGCTTGGTTCGACCCCCGAGAGCGGCATCATCATCATCGTGGCATGGCATGGCAAGTATGGGAGACACTAGCAGGCAGGAACCATGGCACGCGGGCATGGCCACGCCGATCGAGGAAGTGACGACGAACAAGAGGAGGTGGAGGTGGAGGAGGTGGTCGAACGGACTTCCGGCGTGTACCGAAGTCACGGGTGTGACTTCTTCGCCACCGCCGCCGCCGTCGAAGTGATTGCTACTTTAGGCATTGTTAAAGATCATCAATGCCAATCATTATGATGGTTAATGCACACGTAATGATATATCTAATCGAAGCACCCGGGCGTTATGAATGCGATTTGTAGCAGCATCGCTCACGAAATCACAGCGGAGAACTCCAAGTGCATGTCAATGAAGGCAACGTTCATCAATTTCCATCGCGATATCAAGGCAAGACACTACCAGGAGGGATGATCACGGTCACAGCTCTAGAAAATGAGCCAGAAAGATGGAAACAAGCTCGAGCCCGACAGAAAATGTGACAGCCAGCTGAAAAGCCTTGTGGGTATGGCACAACACACTGATTTGACTAATGCTTTGCAAATGCTTTGTATATACTTTGTGGTTTTTCAGATTAGTGAGGCGGTAATAACGTGGTGCCGCTATCCTGTCCTCAAACACGGTGGAAGCCCGAAGCCATCGAAGTTATGGGAATTTTTGACGGGATGTCCTGCGTCTTTCCGATTGTTTTTAGGTATGCCAGCACAAAAAAAAGAACTTGAAACAAACGGCACGTCCATTACGAAATCGTTACAAAAAAATTAGCTGAAAATAGCCGAAAGAAATAGAGCAATTACAGATAGTTTTTAAAAGCCCGCAATCGCAGATATTACAGATGTAGGTAATTACGTGCATGTGGTATCGCATATCCTACTTGAACAAACGACATACATGTGACGAAGTCCTACATTTCGAACACAATGGCGTTGTGTTCAGTGGCGAAGCGTGAGTCTGTCAACTGGGGAGCCATAAAATATTTTCTTGGGCGTGCTTCAACCGTAGTATGCACACTTTTCTATGTAAATCAAGAAATCATCCCAGTTTTCTTACCTTGAAAGTTGTTAATAATTACTCATCAACACTAGCACATACTTTCACTTCCATATAGATATTTACAGTAATCTAATAAATCACACGCGCAAATGTCAATTCAACACTCACGGTAACTAGCCAGCAATTGGCGGGGAAAAAAGCGCGAACTGTGCTTGGTCAAACGCGAAAAAACATCAAAACTTAAAAAATAGCTACAGTGATTCTTAAAAACGGTACTTTCTCCTGATTTTTAGGGTAGTTAGTGTCTACCCCGCCTCCCCTCACGCTTCGCCGCTGGTTGTGCAACAGCCAGAAGCAATGGAATATATTCCATATATTGGGAAAATTAAGTCTCCCTTTTTACCACTAATCGAATTGTCATCCTTTGTATGGCACACTTAATTATGTAAGCCCCACGGTTGAAGCCACGTGCGGTTTGCGTTCGCCCCCACGGACACTTCTCATTCTAATCCCTAGCATAATTACGCATGCCAATTGACGCCTTCTAATCGCCGTCCCCGGAGTTACATGCATGACAATGATAGGAGTGGATAGGAGTCATCGCGATCTACGGACACGATCTCGACCGATCTTGTCGATGAACGCAGAGATATATTGATGACTGATGAGACAGACTTATCAAATATTACAATTTTTACAAATACTGTATTGAGAGACTTTCAGCGAAGTCGCAATGCGAATTTTGTTTTTATTATCAATTTTGTGCTAAAGTCCTAGTCCCATACAAGCCCACTTTATTCAACGCCCAGAATATCGACCAAAAATGTATTTCTTTATTTATCTCAGGATCACAATTGTATCCATAAGTTCACACTTAATTCTCTTTCGTCTTTAATATGTTCTATAAATGTTTATATTACTAAAAAATTAAATGACTAATGCAACCAAATTCTACCATCGTAACCAATATACCAAACTTACAAAGCTTCAGAAACGAAATTAATAAAATAAATAATAATAAAGCCCTGACCTTCGATTTTGATAAAACTTACACACACTTATATCGCATCAAGACACACGGTATAATAAAGTTTCGTCGAAATCCAACGCATAGTTTCCAAACATAACCAATAAAGTGTCAAAATCACGAGCGGTTGACTGCACTGTATCCATGGCATTGTTCCACCCCCAAAACCCCATGCCGCAGGGAATTCCGTTTCGTTCCGCTCGATCAACATTGAGCGCTTACAGCTATCGGCTAATGAGAAATCGATAGCGATAGCTGATTCGAGATGCACTCAAGTGAGCGCACATTGCCTCGAATCCATGTCCGGCTTTCCTGTTTGCCAATCGGTTACAGAGCTGCATGCACAGTTTTTCCGAAGTGTACGGATTCGCGAAATAATCAGAGCCACCTGTATCGTGCTCGTTTCCTCCTTGATCAAATACCTTAGTAGACCTTAGTTTATAACCTAGAAGGTTTTTAAAAAAACTGTTAATAACTGGGTTAAACTGCTGAAAACTTAACTGACACTAAACTGCCAACGTTTCGCT